>VDFB02352056.1:0-73431 GCA_007258455.2 Sequoia sempervirens | reverse complement strand
TCTTCACTGTAAAATCCACATTTCTTTCTCTTTTCCCCTAGCATTTCATAGTGAAATTTCTTGGCTTGTCATAATTAAAGCAAGTTGCATCAACTCTTCTTCCTCTTCCTCGTCTGTGGCCTCTTCCTCCTCGGTAGGGGTCTTTTTCATTGTATGTTCCTCAGCTTTGTTGGGATTAAGGTGTCACAACCTTTGAGTCCTAACATTAATGATGAGATAAATATTTATGCAAATATTGATATATCCTAAGTTACCAACTCTAATAGTTTGCATAGCACTTTGTGAGATCCATCAGGGAGTGTTATATCCTACATGCAAGGTGCAGAGCTCAACGGGGTGCCACTTGTCATCTAGCTGCTTATTGGAAGCATTATTAATTATGCATACTTCATGGAGGTGTGCCATAGTGCCACTTATCAGTTGGGTGTTCATTTGGAGAGAGGAGTTTGTAAAAACTTCTCAGAGTTGCACAGTGGTGACATGTGTCAAGGCATGTTGAGTTAACTATGGCATATTTCTACCTTTTAGGAATTTGGAGACTACTTTGAAAATTCAAGGTTGTAAGTTGCTATTTTCAATTAGATTTGTGCAAGGATGAAGTTTCTATTCCTAGTTGAGTTAAACTTGGAATGTAGATGCCCAAATTTTTGGCAAGTTCTTTTTTTCATGTGCATGTTGCATTCTTTTGCATGTAGTATCTTTCTTGTTGCATGTTCATCCATGGGAATGGGTTCAAGGAAACTTCTATCCTGAGCACTATAGACTCTATATATAGAGGAGTTATGGGAGAAGATTTATTTGTAACGATTATGTTGTTGGATATTCTCTAGAAGAGCAAGATGTAATCTTCAATGTAAATTGGAGATGCAATCTCCATGATAAGGTTGAGAGCTTGCAATTGTATTGTAACTAGTTTTTTTTTCTACTAATAAAATGGCTCTATGCTTTGGAGTGTGGGGTTTTAACCTGAAAGGGTTTTCCCCATGTACATCTATGTTATGTTCTTTTTTCTATTATTTTATTCTTTAAATGTTAATTTTACATGTCATAATTTTGTTGAAATGTTAAGGGATTTGAATAGCTATACTTCTTTCCTCTAAGGATTAATGGGTGAAATCAAAACTATGTTCATTTCCGCTATAAGACATACTTGTATGTGCATACATGTTCTCGGATGCCATTCTAGGATCGAAATTTCCCTTTAATTTGGTATCAAAACTCAATTCCAGATTTGCATGTGCTTTCATGTGCATGTATGCAAGTTGCATGTACTTGCATGTGTATTTCATGTACTCACATGGGCTTGCATGTGCCCACATGGTGATGCATGTGGTGTTCGGTTTTCTAGGTATTTATTTTGGTGATTCCTTAGCCTTGGAGGATTGATGGAATCTAAGTTGGAGGAATGGACTAAAATTAATCCTTGTTTGAGTGAAAGCTCTATAGTTGATCTTTTTTTCAGGAGACAACAGGAAATGTGAAGGATAGAGAAGATGGAGTTCGGAGTTAATCATGAAAATGATCTAGAATTCTTGGTTAGATAGTTGAATAACCCTGGGGCATGGGGTGTGGTTACACTTCATGGTTGTTTGAGAAAAGTATTCAAATTGGGTGTCTGAGATGGATCCCCTAGTGATGCAGAGATACTTTTGTTGTTGTGATCGTGGTGTCTTTTGCTTCTTCCTAGTCCTTTCTTTAGATCCTTGTATTGGAAGGCACTATTTTATAATCTTCAAATGTATGTAGGATATGGAGTTGATCTTTGGATTATTTGGAAGCTTCTAGAATATCCTAACTCTCTCTTGGATGCATGTGTTATAAATCAAGGTATAATTTGCATCAATATAAACTTAAATAAGTGGTTGAAAATCTGAAAATATATGTCCAAGATAACCATAACAAGATTAATTGATTGACAATTGCAACAATAAAATAAAAATCTACAATACCACAAGTCAGCAACACAAGTGACACAAGATATATGTGGAGAAATCCTTGCGGGAAAAAACTCCACACCCAAAGAGATCCAATGTTTGTATTAATCTTTAAGGAAGTGCATCAATACAAAAGTCCTCTCTCCAATCTAGTAGCACTTCGTCATCCTAACAACCCACAAAGAACTCATACAAAACCACCACCCCAAGCCTCCAATATATAGAAGTTTGTGGGAGAGAATATCACAAATGGTATCCCAAAAAAACAAGAAAAACCACCTAGAAAAACCCACGCCCCATTTAGTGGACAACCCATAAATATGGAATAAAATATTTAATAATCACATGCCTTCACATGGGTGCCTAACCCACAACCAATCAAAATGAGTCAAACCTGAGTGCTCCATAAGTCTCTGATGACTCCAACGGATACATTCAAGATCATGTACCACCATACAAAACTTGGGCGACCAACCATGCAAGAGCATGCAAAACATGCAAATAACATGCAAGGACATGCACACTCAAGTGGTCCCAACCTAGAAAATTGGAAGCCTAAGAATAATATTCTCCCAAGATGCCTTGTAACCACTACTGTGAAGGGTCCACCTCTTTGAATGCAATTACAGTTTTTCATAGGAAAATAATTAATAAATATTTTGTTCCTCATGTCCTCAAGAACACTTTCCAAAGAATGTGGAGACACATAAATAAACTTAGGATAGTTTTTTTAATGTCACCTATCCTAACATTCTCCCACTTGAAATTATACATTGGAATTACATCCATGAGATACAAATAAAACATATAATCAAGTACAGTGATCAAGGCCCGTGGCCTTTCTACACCAAGAGAACTTATTTGTGGTCATTGGCTTCATTAGAGAATCTACAAAATTATTCAAATTTTCAATCTTCTCAATCAAAACCTTACCATTTTCTACCATTTCTTGTACAAAGTGATGCTAAACATCAACATGTTTAGTACGAGCATGATACATAGGATTTTTAGCTAAACATATGGCACTCTGACTATCACATCCAATCCTCACTGTCTTGCAATCAAAACCAATGTCATTACCAAGTCTTTGTAACCAAACTGCCTCCTTAGAAGCATGTGTAGATACCATATACTCTGCTTCGGTGGTGGATAATGCAACTGTAGGCTCCCTCCTACTCATCCAACTCACTACCCCTCCAAAAAAAGTAAAAACAAAGTCACTAGTTGACCTTCGACTATCCAAGTCACCTGTCCAATCTACATCAACAAAACCCTGTATGTCCAATGACTTATCCACATAATTAGTACCATGATAAACCAAATAGTAATTAAAAGTATCACACAAATATCTAAACACCCTCTTAACAAAATTATAATGCTCTCTACCAATGTTATACATCAACTTGCTCAAAACTCCCACTGCTTGGGCTATATCTTGTCTAGTGCAAACCATTGCATACATTAAACTACCAATGACACTAGAATAAGGAAAATTAGACATCTCTTCAACATCATCATCATAATTAGGACACATATCTAAACTCAACTTAGTACCAATTGGAAATGGAATATTTACTGGTTTACAGTCATGCATATTAAACTAAGTTGTAAAATAGTATCAACATACTTACTCTAACTTAACCAAAGATTTTTGTGAGCCCAATCCCTAATGATCTCCATCCTAAGAATATATTTTGTACCCCCAAAATCCTTCATATCAAATGTGTCATAAAATAGAGTCTTAAGCTCCTTAATCATCACCTCATTGTTACCCATAAACAAAATGTCATCAACATACAAGACAATGATTAGAATCTAATCGTCAATAACATTAAAGTAAACATAATGATCCTTCTCACTTCTAACAAAAATCAACTTCAATGCAAACGCATAAAACTTTGGTATCACATCCTGGGTGACTGTTTTATACCATGTAGAGATCTCTTTAACCTACTAACTAAGTGCTTTTTTCCTTTCACAACAAAATCGTCGGGCTATCACATATAAATTTCTTCCTCAAGATCTCCATGCAAGAAAGTAGTTTTAACATCCATTTGATCTATTTCAAAATCATAATCAATAGCAATAGATAATAAGAATATAACAGAAGTTAACTTAGTAACAAGAGAGAAAATTTCACCAAAATAAACTCTTTCTCTCTGGGAGTAGCCCTTAGCCACTAATCTAGCCTTGTACCACTCTAACCAACCATCCACTCCAAATTTCTTTTTAAACACCCATTTGCAACCAATGGGCTTCCTTCCTTTGGAAAGACTCATAAAATCATAGTTATCACAACTAACTAGAGCCATCATCTCCTCTTACATGGCCTACATCCAAGACTCACTTTCTTTTGAAGAAAGAGTCTCCTTGTAGGATCTAGGTTCATCATCGATATTCAACAAAGAAAATACACAACAGAAATTATGTGGGCTATTCCTTTCAACTATATTTCGTTGCCTTGTGGATCTTCTCAAGGTAGGAGTAAGGGGCTCTTGCTACTCTTCTTCTTCTTCATTCTCATCTTGCACATCATATGAACTTTCTAAACTCTTTGAAAACTCTTCTTCTTCTATCTCCATCCTAAAATTCATTTGATTGTTCTTCCACTTGTACATCTTCTTGCTTCTCAATATTTGTCTCAAAGGGAACTTTTTTTGTTTTATCTTTCTCCTTTGGTTGTTCTTCACCTGAGTAAGCTCTAAACTCCCTAAAAATTACATCTCTAGAGAAAACCATTTTATAGGTTAGTGGATTCTGAAGCTTATAACCTTTTACATTCTCACATAACCAAAAAAGATGGATTTTTTTGCTTTTGGATCCAACTTAGAATGCTTCTCTTAAGGAACATGAACAAAAGCCTCACTACCAGAGACCCTTAAATGTGAAACAAAAGGATTTCTATATATCCACAGTTCATAAGGAGTTTTATCAACAAGAGCTAAACAAGTTGATCTATTAACCAAATAACATGTAGTACTTACAGCTTCTACCCAAAAGCATCTATCAAGCTTAGCACCACTCAACATTCTCCTAGCTCTTTCCATTAAGGTTTGGTCCATTCTTTCTACTACCCCATTTTGTTGAGTTGTATAAGGTGTAGTCTTTTTTCAAACAATACCTGCATGATTATAGAACTCATCAAATTCCCTAGAATAATACTCACCCCCATTGTCAGATCTTAACACCCTTATCTTATAATTCGTTGCTTCTCAACTAAGGCTTTAAATTCCTTAAACTTAGTGAAAACTTCAGATTTTGCATGCATGAAATAAATCCAAGTGTATATTGACACATCATTAATGAAAGTAACATAATAATGATATTTTCCAAAAGAGTCAACATCCATTGGTCCAAACACATCTGAATGAATGATCTCTATTAATCTCTTAGCTTTATTAGTCCCATTAGGAAATGATGATCTATTCTATTTACCAAACGCATAATGCTCACAAAAATCATTCTTACCAACAAAATAATTAAAAAGACCATCAACCAAATTTTTATTCAAAATAGTCGTAAGACCTTTTTCACTTATGTGACCCAATCAGTGGTGTCAAAACATACATGGATTTTTAGTGCTAGTTACATTGGAAAAATTAAAAAATGTGGACATTAAGCCTAAATAAATTCACTATCTGAGATCTTTTAGCAATCACCAAACTCTCTCTTACCAACCTGCAACTATACTTGTCAAATATCACATGCATTCCAGAATTTTTCAACTTGGATACTAAAATCAAATTTCTCGAAAGTCCTAGAATATGTAAAACATGATCAATGGTTTTAACCCTTCCATCACTGAAACATAACTTTACCTTTCCCTTACCAAAAATTTTCTTCATGTTGTCATCACCAAAGAAAACTTCTCCCCCATCATAGGCTGAATATTAAGTAAACCACCCCTTGTGAGGAGTCATATGGTAGGGGGAACCTGAATTAGTAAGCCAAACATCATTACTAATAGTGTTATCAGAAATAAACAAAGCATCAGAATCACCATCTTTAGAGGAATTTTTTGTGGAAGTATTTGAACTCTTTTTCTTGTTCCTATGCTCCTTTTTCACATGCCCTCTTTTACCACAATTCCAACACTTTACTCTGCTCTTCTTGAGGGTTTTATAGCATCATTTACACTTGCCTCTATTCTTATCCCCTGTAGGCCCTCCTTTTTATTTGGAACTTCCTCACACATGCAAAGCATCTTGGGAGCCCACATTCATAGACTCTCTCCTCGTCTCTTCCAAAAGAAGTATTGCAATGAGACTATCCATCTTCAATGTTGTACCACTGCCACTTATAGAAACAATTAGATTTTCCCAAGATTCGAATAAAGATCAAATAAAAATAATACATTTATCTTCTTCTTCTAACTTAACATCTACTGATGCAAGCTGACTTAAAATCATATTAAAATCATTTAAATGTTCTACAATAGAATCACCATCCTTCATTTTCAAAAAATACAAACATCTTTTGAGATACAACTTATTAGTTGAACTTTTAGTTTGATATATATCACCTATCCTCTTCCACAAATTGTATGTGATGGCTTCTTCTAAAACATTCAAGAGGATAGAATTTGCAAGACACAACCGAATGGTTCCTCATTCCTTCTTATCCATTTTCTTTCAATCTTCATCAGACATTTTCTTTGGTTTCATTCGATTTGAAACCACCAACCACTAATCTCTCTCTTCAAGGAGATCCTCCATCTTCAACTTCCACATCTCATAGCCAATGCCATTGAATTTCTCAATATCCAGATGAGAGGTAGAGGCCATGGTTTTCAATCTTCTTCACAAATCTGCAAAACCCACAATGCAAAATCTCCCACTGCAACCAAAAAACCTTCAACACAAAAAAAAAGGTGTCCCTCTCTTAACAGAACTGATAGCTTTGATACCAAATGTTATAAATCAAGGTGTAATTTGAAAAAATATGAACTTAAATATGTGGTTGCAAATATGAAATTATATTTTCAAGATAACCATAACAAGGTTAAGTGATTGGAAATTGCAATAGTAAAATAAAAATCCACAATACCACAAGTCATCAACATAGGTGACACAAGATATATGTGGAGAAACCCTTACAAAAAAAAACTACACACCTAAAGAGATCCAATGTTTGTATTAATCTTCAAGGAAGTACATCAATACAATTATCCTCTCTACAATCTAGTAGTACTTCGTCATCCTGACAACCTGTAAAGAACTCATACAAAACCACCATCCCAAGGCTCCAATATATAGAAGTTTTTGGGAGAGAATACCACAAATGGTATCCAAAAACAACAAGAAAAACCAGCTGGAAAAACCCACACCCCACTTAGTGGACAACGCATAAACATGTAAAATTCAATAATCACATGGCCTTCACATGGGTGCCTAACCCACAACCAAGCAAAATGAGTCAAACCCGAGTGCTCCATAAGTCTCCAATGACTCCAATGGCTACATGCAAGCTCATGCACCACTATGAAAACTTGGGTTCCCACCCATGCAAGAGCATGAAAAACATGCAAATAACATGCAAGGACATGCACACTCAAGTGGTCCCAACCCAGAAAGTTGGATGCCTCAGAAGAATATTCTTCTGGGATGTCTTGTAACCTCCACCATGAAGGGTCCACCTCTTTGAATGCAATTAAAATTTGTCATAGGAAAATAATTAATATATATTTTGTCCCTCATGTCCTCAATAACACTTTCCAAAGAATGTGGAGACACATAAATCAACTTAGGATAGCAATTTTAATGTCACCTATCCTAACATCATGTTCATTATGGTAGTGGATTTGGCCTAGAAATGGGCCTAGAGTTCCTGAACCACTACTTTCCTAGTGGATGTTTATACTTGCATGCCTCATATTCATGTTCCTTGGGTTTGAGGGTTTTATATATTTTTCTATCAAAATATATGGCGATGCATATTCATGAAAATCCATTGTCCTATATTAACTGCTATGTTTTCTTTCTGACCTTTGGGTCTTCTAGATGTGAAGTGGATATAGATTTTCATGTGTGTTGAAAAGTATGGTGGTTTTGTAGTGTTCACATGGTTTAACAAAACTTGCGGTCTCTTAGATCTGCAAAAAACTATTTTTTGGGTCATGGATGATTCTGGATGTAAGATAGTTGCAACTCTACATGCATGCTTTGTGCATGGTTTGAGGAGATTTCAGATCTTCTCTATTTGGATATACTGGTATGTGATTAGTCACTCAACATTTTTGTTGTGAATGCTTGAAGGGTTCCTAGACTATGGTGCTCATGTTGTGTCTTTTTTTGGAAAATCAAATCTATTAGTGATCTGGTGTTTGAGTCTTAAAAGCTACATGATATCTTCTTTGATATCCCTATTTTGCATGTTACTAATGTAATGATGTGTTTGCATGTTCAATGTTTGATATCTATGGGTCATGCAGTTGTATGGGCTAATCACCCATTTAGTTGTTGTGGGAGGACTTAGATGTGGATTTTCTATATCCATGCGATTGATTTAGAGTTGATGCAGATTCCATTATTTGACCTTGTATGTGGTCACTTGTATGTTAGTATGTGTTGCATTGGGATGAGAGGATGGTGTTGAGTACCTAGATAGTTGGTTGTGGGGACCTGTAGCATATTTTATCATGATGTCATGGATAGCTTGAATACTCTATTTTGTGTGAGCTATTGTGATAATGATGGTGTATCTCCTTTCCTTGGAGATCTTGGTGCCACTTGATATTAGTGTCAAATGGACATGCGGCTGTGTGAACCTAGAGGATTTTCATATTAGGAGATAGTTAAGTCATGATGCTTGGAGAGCTAGGTATCACTGTTCAGGGGGAGCTTTAGAAGTGACTATGGATTCATCACTTGGTGATGGATGATCATCTTTAGTGTTGCATATGTTATTAGGAGGAGATCTTAGATCATGTTGCTACAAAAGGGTTCTTTTGCATTTTCATGGGCACTATTTGGAGATGGTCATATTTATGAGATTAGAGATGAGTGATACCTTAGATCCATGGAGGACTTTTGGAGTCTTTGGTTGGGGTGTCGACAATGCTCTGGAAGGTGATGTTGGTTTAGAGTATGTTTTTGGTATGTCATCATAGACTCTTGATGGTGCACTAGAGTTTTTGCATATTGCATTGCTCTTGAGACCATGGTTTGTTTGCTTGGAGCAAGTGATATCCTTGGAGGAGATGGTGATCCTTTGTTGAGAGGATGGGTTCTAGTGTTGTTCCTTGATGGATTTTGGATTACACATTAGAGTTTTGGCATAATACTATTTAGATCATGATGCCATGATAGGTCCCTAACTGTAGTTGGAACTTTGACAATGATCTCGAAAGTTCTCTATATTTTGAGTACATTGGTCATGTGCTTGAGATCTTCATGAAAATGTAGTGTTTTCATTTGGATCTTAGCATGGTTTGACTGGTTGTTACTTCACATGGATGCATGGAGACATGGTGAGGCTATATTTCTCTTGAGATGAGAGAATTTGTTGAGATGAGTACTCTTTATGAGATCTTACCAGGAATTATAAGGAGTTTTTAACTTGAACATGGACATGAGTTCCTGATAAACCTATGAGGAGATTGCTCTTGGATAAGTCATGATGACTTGGATATCTTGGAGGAGCATTCTCATTCCCCACTATTGGTCTACTCGATAGTTTGTCACTTGAGAGGCTTAGCCCATTGGTCCTCTCAGGTGTTATTCTTATCTTTTATTTATATGGATCTTGAACTATGATTAGATGGTTCTAAAGGATTCATATGAGATATGTTCACCATGGTTATCTCCTTGAGCATATGAGTTAACATTTTGATATAATTTATGAGGAGTTTAGGAGATGGTAGTGGGATGATTTCCTGGTATAGGAAATGGACTTAGTTTGGTCTTGTCTTGAGAAGCTTACATCCTTGAGATTACATGCATATGTTGTGTATGATCTTGGAGATTGAATAGGATGGGTGTTGTTGAGGTTTTTCTTTTGTAGTTGTGGAGGAGATCATACTTGACATAGTTGATATTTTAGAGGTATATGTAGAAGGAAATTATACAAGTGTATGATGTGCAGAGTTTCTATCTTTGGTCTTGCTTTTCTTCCTAGATGTTTGGATTCACATGATGTTGGTGTTGAGATCATGAGCGGAGCTATGGTGATCACTGGTTTGTGGTCATATGTTATCACTTGGTTTTGGGTGATGACATTGGAATTTCTTTATCTCTATCCTTTGCCAGATGTGGATAACATGGGATAGCTTTGGAGACTTGTGAGAGATATACTTGTAGCAGTTGGTTGCAGGTTGTGCAGGTCATTATGGATGGTTCTTGATATTGCATGGATACATCCTCAATGTGGTACTATTGGTAGACTTGGTATGCCTTTATTTCTTTTCAGACTATACATTAACCATGCAGTGTGAGTTCCTAGATGTGTTTGTCTTTGTTGACTATTTGACACAAGGAGCTTGTGATTGCAGTTGATGACTTGGATATGTTGTTGACATGAGTTTTCTGATATTGTGCATACCTTTGAGGTATGGTAGATTGGATGGATTAGTATTTGTTGTGGGTGTTATTTTTGGTCTTGTGAGTTCATCAGTTAGATGAGGGTAACCTATTTTGGATGTTTTAGTTGATGGTTTGTCTTATTCTTTGGAGGATTCTTTGGCTTCAAAATTATGTTCTAGTTACAGGATCGGAGTTGGTTAAGCTTTTTTTGAGCTCATGATCACAATGGAGTTGTAGTAGTATCCTATAGCCTTTGATATTAGTTGGATTTGAGGCTTGTGTTCTTTAGATTGGTGCATATACACCATGGCTTGTTCCTTTCCTTTGGAGGATGGTAGGAACTATTGCCTAAGATGGTGGAAATCTTGGATATTATTGAAAGTGTCTTGGTTGGAGCATGAAAGCATTGTTCAAGATTCATGTGATTGCATGTATGGATATATGATGTGTTTTCATTAGTTGAATCTTAGTAGTTAAATCCTGTTTATTCCATGGAATCTTGGCAAGTCTTCGACAAGTGGAAGAATTTTGGGATTTGTAAGGAAGCTAAGGTAGCAAAACAACTTCCTACACTAATATTGAGAGGAGGATAATGCAAAAATTTTATAGATCTTTAACAATTATAGAAAGTTAAATAGAAATAAACATAAATATCATGCATACCACAACACAGTGATTTATGTGAGGAAAACCCTTTTAAGAGAAAAAATCCACACTCCAAAAGCCACCCAATATATTATTCAAAAATCAAAAATATTACAATATACTTGTAGAGCAAGCTTCTCATAGGAGTATCACCAACTAGAGATCTAGAGTCAATATGACTACTATTAGAATCTTAGAATACATCACAATACACAGTCGTAATATGATGCCCTCATAAAATAGGATTTCCTTCTAGGGCAATTCAAACCAACAAAATATCGATTGTTAGATTTGAGACCTAATGATGAATGGTCATGATTTAAAATAATAAAATATACATAAAATATGGTTTTTGGGGGCGCTACCACCGAACCCCTACTAGGGTGCATGATCCCTAGACCCCCACAAGGGGTACCCCCTTATACCTCCCACACTAACATATCAATAGTACCTTAAGTATTTGCAATATTGAGACACATTTTCCCAACAAATATCCCACTTTTTGAACACCTTGCAAGAGCAAAACATCATGTATTAATTGTTAGGCATCAAGAGCCCCATTGTCTCTGAACGCCATCTAAAATTCCCTATGCTCACAAGCTTAGTTAAAGAATCAACAAAAAATTTCAAAGTCTCTACCTTAACCAACTTCACCCTGTCATCATCAACCATATCTCTAACAAAATGATATTGTACATCAATGTGCTTGGTCTTGGCATAAAATGTCAGGTTTTTGGCTAGACATATTGCGCTATCACAATAAATTGTCACTACACCTTGTTTTATTCCAAATTTTGAACATAGTCTCTTAAGCAAATGGCTTTTTTACAAGCATGGGTAGCTTCCATATACTCATCTTTAGTAGTGGACAAAGCAACCACAACCTATCACTTACTCATCCAACTAATTGCACCACCAAATAAAGTAAACACAAGCACAAGTGGAATTTCTTCTATCAACATCACCTGCCCAGTCTGAATTCACATAACCATGAATATCAAGGGAAATCTTGTTTTTAGTCATATTACTATGATAACACAAGGAATATTCTAAGTTACCATGCAAATATCTAAAGACTCTTTTAACTTCATGCCAATGAACTCTACCAAGATTAGACATATATCTAGAAATAACTCCCATTGCTTGGGAAAAGTTTGGTCTAGTACAAATAATAGCATATATCAAACTTCCAACTACACTCTGGTAAGGCACTCTACTCATATCTTTCATCTCTGATGGGGATGTTGGACACTCTAAAATATATAAATTTGGTTCCTATTGAACAATCCTGCATATCAAACCTTTGTAAAATTGAATTGACATACTTTATCCAAGTCATATCTTTTTTTTCACTCTATCTATTTTAATTTCCATCCCAAGAATGTGTTTAGCTACGCCAAGGTCTTTCATTTCAAATTTAGCAATAAGTTGAGATTTCAGTTTTGAAATCATACCTTTCCTTTTATTAATAAATAACATATCAACATATAATGCAATAAATAGGAAATGATCACCATCAGTTTTATAATAACCACAATCATCTAATTTAGAACGCTCAAATCCCAAAGTCAACACATATGTATCAAAATTTTGGCACCACATCCTACGACTTTATTTTAGGCCATACATAGATTTATTCAATTTGTAAACCAATTTAATTTTACCTTTCACCACGTAGTGCTCTAGATGTGTCATATAAATATCCTCCTCCAAGTCGCCATGAAGGAAAGTAGTTTTCACATCCATTTTCTCAACCTATGAATCATAAGCAGTAGTAATAGAAAGCAAAAATATAATGGATGTCACTTTTGCAATAGGAGAAAATATCTCACCATAATCAACACCCTCAACTTGAGAGTAACCTTTGGAAACCAACCTTGCTTTGTACCTCTCAATACCTCCATCGGAACCAATCTTTTTCTTGAACACCCATTTGTAACCAATAGTTTTTTGTCCTTCAAGAAATGGTACAAGATCCCATGTATCATTCTTTTTCAAAGTTGTCATTTCTTCATCCATATGAATCTTCCAGGATTCTACACCATTCATACCTAATACCTCTTCTATCGATGTGGGTTCAACCATGTTAGTATTCAAAGAAAAAATACATCTCTAATCATCAAGTGAGTACCTTTCAGGTGGTTGTCTATGCCTTGTAGACCTACAAACAAGCTGAGTTGGAGGTTCTTCCTCCTCTTCCGAAGATTCTGAGCTACATGATCTCTCCTCAATTTCTTGCCTATCCATGGGCCTTAATTCAATTTTCTCATATGTAGAAGGAAATTGAATCACATCTTTCTATTTACTTTATTCTGGTCGTAATGTAATAGAAGACGAATTAGTTTCTCTAAAAATAGCACTTCTACTATGTATTACCTTCTATACAATAGGATCCCAAAGCTTGTATCCTTTCACACCATAACTATATCCGATGAAGATACATTTCATAGCCTTGTTCTCCAACTTTGTTTGTTTCTCCTTTGGCACATGTGTATATGCCTCACAACAACAAAATATTAGATGTATTAATGAAGGCTTGTGACTCGACCATGCCTCTATAGGCGTCTTATTAACGAGAGATGATGTAGGAAACATGTTAATCAAATAATAGGCAGTGGCAATAGCTTTAACCCAAAACCTTTGTTCTAGGCCAACACCACTCAACATACTCCTAGCCTTCTCCATTAGTTTCTTGTTCATTCTTTCTGCAACTTCATTATGTTGTGGAGAATATAGAGTTTTCTTCTATCTATGAATACCACAATATTTACAAAATCTATCCAAATCATTAGATAAAAGTTCATTGTCATTATTAGTCCTCAAACATTTTATTTTCTTTCTAGTCTACAACTCAACCATTGATTTAAATTCTTTAAATTGACTAAAATCTTTAGATTTACTCTTTAGAAAATACACCCATGTCCTACTATAATCATCAATAAAGAAAACATAATACATGGATTTACCAATTGAAGGAACATCTATAGGATCAAACACATTAGAATGAATAAGATCCAATACACCACAAGATTTATGAGAACTCAAGTAAAACTTAACATAGTTTTGTTTTCCATAAATGCAATGCTCACGGAAATAAAATTCAAGTTTACAATTAGACAACCCTTCAACAAGATTTTTATTTTTCAAGGTCCTTAAACCCTTTTCTCTAATGTGTCCAAGTATCTAGTGCCATAACATAGTTTTCTCTATAGGTAACTTTGATTCAAAAGAAAGAGCAACCTTGGGTACCCAGAATCCATGACCATCTGCTTATACAATGTGTCATATCTAACACCTCTAACAATCACCATAGCACATATGACGATCTTGCATCCTACATTAGAAAATACTACTTGCACACCTACATCTATTAGTTTTCTCATAGCTAACAAATTTCATGCTAAGCCAGGATATGCAACACACCATTAATCATTTTTATTCTACCATCAAGAAACTTGATTTTAATTTTACCATGGCCAAAAATGTTTAAATAAGAATCGTCACCCAAGTACACCTTACCTCCATCAAATTCTTCAAATTCAAAAAACCAATCTCTATTAAAGGTCATATGGAAAGATGCACCTGATTCAATTAACCATGCATCATTACTTGCATGAGTTACCAAAGATGCAATGAATGCATCACCATCTTCCTTTTCGGACTTAGAATCAGAATCAAAACTATTCTTTTTCTTCTTATTTCCTTCTTTATATTCCTTACAAACATGTCCAGGCTTACTGCAATTCCAACAAATAACTTTGGAATTTCCAAGAGATTTAGATCTCCCCTTGGACTTGGATTTTTCACAATTCTCATTCTTCTTACCTTTTTCCTTAGGTCTTCCATGAACATTTAGGGCCTCCTTGGCACTCATGGATACCTTCCTCATCTCTTCAAAAAGAAAAGAACCCACTACATCTTCAGTCTTCAATATAACAGAAGTACTAATATCCATAACAAGAGAATCCCATGAATCAAACAAAGAACAAAGCAGGATTTGGCATTTCTCCCCCTCATCCATTTTGACACCAACTAATGCCAATTGAGCCACTGGCATATTGAATGCTTCTAGGTGGTTTGTAATTCGTCCACCCTCTTCCATTCTCAAGGAATATAATTTCTTCCTCAAGAAAATATTGTTCACTAAAGATTTGGCTTGATACATCTCACCAAGATTTTGCCATAATTTCTATGTAGAGGTCTCTTCATGGACATTGATCAAAATATAGTATACCCAGCATAATTTGATTAGACCCTTGGCTTTATGGTTTGTAACATCATATTGAGTAGCCTTAGTAGGATTTGTAGGCCTTAAAACATTCTCATCAACAACATCCCACAGATCTTGATCTATCAACAGATCCCCCATCTTCAACTTCCACATTTCAAAATTATTTCTAGAAAATTTGTCCACCTCTAGTCTCCTTGATGAAGTTGCCATCTAAAAATTTATGTAACAAGATCACAAAGTATCTTCTACACAAGCTCCCACTCAAATCTATATTATTTCAAAAAACTCAACAACCCACAACTAAAACCAAAGTTGATTAGGTTTTGATACCACTTGTAAGGAAGATAAGGTAGCGGAACAACTTCTTACACTAATCTTGAGAGGAGGATAATGCAAAATTTTTATAGATCTTTAACAGTTACATAAACTTAAATAGAAATAAACATAAATACCATGGATACCACAACATAGTGATTTACATGGGGAAATCCCTTTTGGGAGAAAAACCCCACACTCCAAAATCTGCCCAATATATTATTTAAAAATCACAAAGTTTACAATATACTTGCAGAGCAAGCTTCTCATAGGAGTATCACTAACCAGAGATCCAAAGGAAACATAATTGCTATTGGACTCTTAGAATACATCATAGTACACAATAATAATACAACACCCTCATAAATTAGGGTTTCCTTCAAGGGAAAGTCAACCCAACAAAATATCGACCATCAGATTTGAGACCTAATGACGAATGGTCTAGATTTACAGTAATAAAATATACATAAAATGTGGCTTTTGAGGGCATTACCTCTAAGCCCCCACTGGGGCTTGAGACCCCGGAACCCTCCATCAGGGGGGGTACCCCTCCTACACCCCCTGCTTTAACATATCAACAGTACCTTATGTATTTGCAAGGTTGAGACGCATTTTCCCAACAGGATTAAGGTGTCTAAACCTTTGAGTCCTAGCATTAAAATGAGATAAATATTTATGAAAATATTGATATATCATAAGTTTCCAACTATAATAGTTGTCATAGAATTTTGTGGGACCCATTAGGGAGTGTTTTATCCTACATGGAAGGTGTGAAGCTCAACAGAGTTCTACTTGTCACCTAGGTGCTTATTGGAAGCATTATTAATTGTGCATACTTCATGGAGGTGCACCATAGTGTCACTTGGGTGCTCATTTGGAGAGAGGAGTTTGTAAAAAATTCTCAAAGTTGCATGGTTGTGACATGTTTCAAGGCATATTGAGTTAACTATGGAATGTTGCTACCTTTGAGGAAGTTGGAACCCACTTTGAAAAGTCAAGGTTGGAAGTTGCTATTTGCAATTAGAGTTGTGCAAGGATGAAGTTTCTATTCCTAGTTGAGTCAAACTTGGAATGTGGACGCATAGATTTTTTACAAGTACTTTTTTGCATGTGCATGTTACATGATTTTTCATGCAGTGCCTTTCTTGTTGCATGTTAATGCATGGGCATGGGTTTAAGGAAAATTCTATCCTGAGCATTGTAGACTCTATATATACAATTGTTATGTTAGAGGAGTTGTGGGAGAAGCTTTGTTTGCAAGGTTTATGCTGCCAAATTTTTTCTAGAAGAGCAAGATATAATCTTCAACATCAATTGGAGATGTAATCTCCATGATAAGGCTGTGAGCCTTCAATTGTATTGTAATTGGATTTTTTGTTGATAATATAATGGTTCTATACTTTGAAATGTGGGGTTTTTTACGTGAGCAGGTTTTCCCCACATATATGTGTTTTGTTTCTTCTATCTATTCTTTTATTCTTTAAATGTTAATTTTTCATGTCATTATGCTACCTAAATGTTAATGGATCTGAATAACTAAATTTATTTCGTTTAAGGATTAATGAGTGAAATCAAAAATGTGTTTGTTCCTATTATAAGATAGTTGTATGTACTTGTATCACAAAAAGTGAAAGATACTAGATGTGCATATAGGTTCTCGGATGCTATTTTGGGATATTCATTTCCCTTCAATATTTGGATGGCATTAGCATTCCTCTATTTTTTCCATGGAGGGACCCTAAATCTGTGGTCCTGGGCATACAAAGGTCCTTCCACCAACCCCTTTATGTAAGCCATTTCTCGATCATAATTTGGTTCTTCCTTAACCTATAACTTATGGGATAGGCATTTTTTTGTCTCATGGTTTTCCCACTCTTTGCAAAATCCATAGTATAGAGAGATGGGTTTTCTAACAATGTGAAGGTCTACTCTTAGAGAATTTACCTTCTCTCCTATTTTCATCAGGAACTCATTTTGTATGTGGCCCTCTCTTCTATAATAGGAACACCATATGTTAGACCTTTGTAGACCAATATCTTGCTTCATAAGCTATCCATTTCTAATTGTAATCATTCAATTTTCTCATTTTCTCTTTCCTTATCCCTTTTCCTCCATGACTGACCCTTTATCCAACATGCTAGAGTAACTAGTTCTAAATATGAGCCAAAATATCTATCATCTAGGGCCATTCTAAGTTTCATAATTATGGTAGAGAGGAACCACTCTCTTTTTTTTTTATCATTTAATGGTTCTTCTAGTCTCCAGGTAACCTCCTTGAATCTTCTATCAAATTCTAAAATTGGTTCATCTTCTTGTTGAGATAATTCTCTTAATTTACTTACTCCTTCCATTGGGAGTTCTAGACTGTCAAAATTTTCTAGGAATGCTTGTTTCACTTCATCCTAGGGCTTAGTGTTTTGGGAGTATGCTTTGCAATACCACTTTAGTGATTCATCTCTCAAAGAACTGATGAATTCAGATAGATTTGTGCTTTCTCATTGTTTGTTATGGCCTTTCCATATTGTTTCTAATAAAAAACCTGCTCTACGACGTTATTAGTATCCTTTTCAAAGACTGACATATTTCTCATTATAGCCATATCCTCTTCTAATGAGTCTTCCTCTAGACTTGTAGTGTCACTTATTTGATTGCTAAATATGGAGTTGAATTTGGTGTCACTTTTTGATCTTTCACAATTATTTTGTTCCTCTATGGTTCTCCACTCAATAGATTGATCATTACTTTCTATGATATTCCAATTTTTTGTATATGTTTTCCACAATTCAGGTTTTCTACCTTCCTCTCTTTCCTCGTCTGTATCTAAGTGTGTTATATCTAACACAAGGTGTGACTCCTAGTCCAGAGGTGATGTCTATTCTTCATAATTTTTCATTTTTAGTTGTCTTTTCATTAATGGTTAATAATGGTATATGTTTGATTAACACATCCTCAAGATTGAGATTAGGTTCCACTAGTTTTTCATTTTTCTATTTTGTGATATCTTTGGCTTTTGGTTCCTTTCTTCTTCCTTTCTTATTCTTAATTGAACCCATGTCCGTGTGCTCAACAACACCCTTCTTGGAACACTCAACTCTTTTCTTTAAACTTTCCTCTGTCATCTTTCCCACTTGTTATTTTTCCTTCCTTTCTATTTCTCTTCTATGGTACCTTTCTTCTCTTTCTTGGATTTGTTTTAGTCTCATTCCCTTTATGTTAATTTTTTTTCCTATTTTGCTGATTTCAAATATCTCTCTTTTATTTTTCTTTTCTCCTATTCCCATTTTTTTTCTTGGTTTGAACTTCTATCCTTCTTTCCATATATCTTGATTTTGAAAGAACATCTCAAACAGTCACCTTTTTAGGGATCTCTAGGATCCCTCCCCACTTTCTATTCATCATCCTCTAATGGCCCACCCCTCTCTCACATAGGTGGCCCTTAGGTTCTAATGATATTTTTAATTTTCTTCCAATTTCCCTCCTTTCTTTATGCTTCGAATTTCTTTACTTCTCACTCTAGGGTCTCGACAACAGAAACAATATTGGCGAGAGAAATGGAGCAAGTACAGTTTGGAGATCTATACCCCAACACTCCTTGTGTAGTCTATTTATACTCCAAAGGATACAATAAGAGAAATAAGCACATGAAGTAATAATCTAGCAGGAATACATATCATATAGCATCTTAATATCAAAAGAAAATGCTCATACGTCCATCATACACATATGTGGTCCTTATAACTCCTTGTATTATATCATAGCAAGTACATAAGGTAGGTCTTGGTCTCTGCTCTGATATATAATTCTCTACAATATTATCATATTATTACTCATAACTATTCATATATGATTTACATCACATATATACATGTATTCACTTGAAGGGGCATGACTCCTATTTATGACTAGTCCCTTTTCTGGTACATGTGGGCCTCTTTTGGTAGCCTGTGATATGCTTTGTTTCTGCCCTTAACTTGCTAACAGTAGGTGTAGCGCAAAATCATCCAATAAGTGAAAACCTAACTTATTTTCACTTTTTTCATTAAAAATTACTTCAAATTCATGTCAAAACTATAGATAATACTCCTTGGGTAGTGAAAAGATAGCTTTGATTATTTTCAATATATTTCTTAGGTGTTAATAATTTTTTGACATACATGTGGCATTTCAATTTATTCCAATGAGTTGGACTAAAGCTACAAAAAATGGACCGTAGGAATTTTTAATTATGACCGTGCAGGTGATGAAGCCTCCACCAAACAAATGTCTTCAAAACCTGCACACAAGAGGGGGAGAGAAATTGTTGGGGTTGTATAGGGGCTTGCCTCAGTCAGACCCTGTTTTGGTGTTCCCACCTCCACAGACATCCAAATAGATAGAAATGAAGTAAAGAGCACTAAAGCACTACAAAAGAATGTTATGCTACTTAACCAAGTAATAGATGATAGGAGTGAAAGCTTACCACCTCCACCAAGAGCACTCAGGGCTGATAGGGGAGAAAATGAGAGGAACTCAAGCCTCTACTGCAATGGTGTTTTGTTCCACACTTGCTCTACTGACGTGGTGGAGTGTTGATGTTGTTGTTGTGAAGTGTAAAGTGTTTTGAGTGATGTTGTGAAGCTTGTGAATGAAGTCTAGAAGTGGTGAAGAGATCTTCCAACCTTCAAATGCATGTTCAAGAACTGAATATGAAGGAATGAGGAAAAAAATGACCATATTCGAGTTGGTCGGCCGAGGAGGGAATTACAAATCGACCCCCAATGGGAAGTGTAATGCCTCTGTAGGCTCCAAATGTGGGAATCTGTCAAGGACGTAAGCGTGTGGCGCAGAAATCCTCGACAGAAACACCTCCAATGATGCTCAAAATAGGTGCCAAGTGTGATGCAAGCAACAAGCTTACGTGGAATTAAGCCTCTGAACTTGGTTTTCTAAAGTGGGTGAAGGAAAAAAGGGGAGTTGCGCCTAGGGTTCAAATTCACTCTTATACAGGATGGTAATAATTGTTTTTTGGCACTCAGTAACTTTGTGGACGTATGTAGTGAGGGTTTCGTCGATTTGAGTGTACTGTCATCAACCAGTTTATTCTCCATTGTAGTCTCTTGTAGCTCAAATTCTAAATCCAACAATACATCTCCCATAGCATCACAAGAAGGTGCACGTATATTTTCATGAGGTGCGCGAGGTGATTGTCACAGCGAGATGAAAGTCACAATTGTGGTGAAATTTATTATCATCATCAGCAGTCGTGGTTAAAGCAGGTAATTTTAGGTGAAAGTAAAGTAAAGGCAGGCAACCGAATAGCTGGTCAACTACACAATTAGGTGCATGAAAGAATTTTTAATTCACAACCAATATTTTCCTTACAAAAGCTGCAATAATCTTGTCTCAAATTCAAGAATCGAGTACCCCTACAACTTCAATGTTTTTAGATGCTTAATATTGGTTCATGGATGCATTGACTTGTGGTATCCCTCTGTTTTTTAGGGTTTGATATTGCAAGAGTTTTTTTTTAGGGTTTATGGTTTGATTCGAAGGGTAACATCATCCTATATTTGGTTTTAGATCATAAAAGAAAGACATTCTCTAGAACATCGCTTTGTTTTTTAAGGTTTTATTTTGCAAGGACTTGATTTGAATTGATACGTAGTTTAGTTTGGGGGGTGCGAGGGTTGCTGAGAATAAATTAGAACACCCAAAACTGATAACATTCTAGTCCATACCTTACCAATTCTACGCCTATCCAGCCATTAGGTCAATTTCCATGCTTATTATGGGGTTGTATGGTTCATGACCCTGCAACAAGTTTCAAGATCACAACTATCTTGCCTTATGCTTGTGAATCAAATGATTTTGGAGAAAATATGGTTTAAATTTTGCATCTACTTTTATATTATATAGCTATTACGGGGAAGAGGCATTTATAATACTCATCCTTGCAACTGCTATCCAGCCAGGGGGGTTGTCGAGGATAAATTAGAACACCCAAAACTAATAACATTCTAGTCCATACCTTACCAATTCTACGCCTATCCAGCCATTAGGTCAATTTCCACGCTTATGATGGGATTGTATGGTTCATGACCCTGCAACAAGTGTCAAGATCACAACTATCTTTCCTTGGGCTCATGAATTGAATGACTCTAGGAAAATACAGTTTAAATTTTGAATCTACTTGTTATATTATATAGCTATTACAGGGAAGAGGCATTTATAATACTCGTCCTTGCAACTGCTACGTACATACTCTCTAGCCAGCGTTGCTAAACCAAATCTCATCGCCTTGAGATTACTTGTGATACATTCAACCTTATCATATTTTTGTTGACCCATCTAGGTACCCCTTATCTTCACCTCACACTACTACATAAATGGGGGGTTTAAGACAATTTTTAAGTAAATTGTCTTAACTTGAAACAAAAAAAAAATTGTGTATTGTCTTAAATATTGTCTCTAAGCAAATGTCTCAAATTATTGTCTTAAAAAATTGTTTTTATAAAGACAATATGAAATATATGTAATTTTGTCTCTTTAGAGACAATTTCACTTTTGTCTCTTTAGAGACAAGTTTGTTTTTGTCTCTTTAGAGACAATGAAAAAATGTATTAAAAAAATTAATAATTTATTTTAAATATTCTTTTAGTGTGGTTCTCAACATTCAATGTTTCTAGATTCTCGTCGTTTTCTTGTTTGCTAGAATTTTTATTTTTATTTTTCCAAATATCAATGATTTTGAAACCGAGAGCAATGAACAATTGTCAAATATGCAAAACATATGTTCATAAAAAAACAAAGAAAATAATGCACCCTAATCCAAATTCAAAATGTTAATGCCAATAAATATTTTTTTATTTATAATTTATAAAATTGTTTGTACAATCATGAGGAACACGTACATCATAACATGGCACGAGAAAATGATTATTTTCTTGGAAAGATAAAATGTTAATATCTTCCAATCAACTAGACCGACCATCCTATATGTGACAACTTGCCTCGTACACCATTAACTAATTTATTTGAATTGATCCATGATTTTATATGTGACTACTGGCATAACTCTTTCGAGCATGGCAAGGTAGCTTGATAATGAATCGACCCAATTGTCTGGGCTAGACAATTCTGCTTCAGAGTAGGAACTTTGTTGGTTTCTGCCACTTCACTTGTCTCATCTACAAGCCTAAAATGTTTGTCTTATATGCCAACAGGGATTCCAATATATGTCATTTGATTAAATCTGCAACATCAGACAATTATTGTGATCAGCCTCCTCAACTCAACTACAAGAAACTCCACAGTTAGTAAAGCTTCATAAACTTGAAAAAACTGAAATGTAACAAAAGAGACTTGGGATACAAAAATCCTATAGTAAATTTACCATAAAATTAAATAAATTTTTCAACAACACCAAAGCTCATTCATTTTACCTGGTGGACAATACAAAACCTTGAGGAACAAGAAGCATGTTGTTAAATGCAAATGAGCCCCATTTGAGAAAAGAAAACCTTTCTCTATTGCGATTGAATTCATGTTCCATGTTAAGTTGCAATACATTTTTTGACCTTGCCACATCAACCTACATTGAGTGGTCAACAACAAGATCCATAGGTACCTGCAAACAAAAAATAGAACAATATCAATAGCTGGAAAAAAAAGGAAAATACCATCAATAACAGGAAAAATGATTAAGAAATATAAATCTAAAGTAGAATTTAAAGTAATAAAGACTAAAAGAAATGGAAAAACAAAGCAATCATAATTATTTAATTTTTTACCAAAAGAGCTCCCAAGGGTGAACTCTATTGTTATACTATGAGTGTTTGATGCAAAAGGATCTAGTGAACAAATCATGAACAGTAGATTTTATAACTCATACACAAGATAGAATAAGGTTGTTCAGAAAAAAAAGAACCAAAGGATTGAATCAAGACAATGGTAGTGTCTATTGGTAACACAACCGAAGTAGTGTCTAGATCATAGTCACAACTACAGCAGTGACCCCCGACTGTGTAAATTCAGCATATGAAATGAGCAAGTGTCATTTCACCTCACGTGAAGGCAAGAAATCTTCTTATAAGGCCTCAGAGAATGTTCATCTAGATGAGTCTATAAAAGAATATTGAAGCAAGTGTTAGATTCATTTGGTGGTCTAAAATGCTGAAGCACATGGGAGAAAAAATGTTACCATCAAATTATGGACAAAAGTTTTGTAGAGAGTTCAATAACTTTAGACAAAAGATTTATCTATGCATAAATAATGAAAATAAATTATGGAACATTAAACTAGAACAAGTTTGCAAGAAGATAAAAGAAAAGATAATAACTATGAAATTTCAAGGAGTGTTGGCCTCCCACAAAACTGTTACAAATTTAATTTAATAAAGCAGTTAGAAGGAAAATTAGAGGAAGTATTTTGGTAATATAATAGAAACTATTTTTCCTGGACCAAAATGTATTTAAGAATGAATGGAGGTTATGTGCATGTTATTCTTCTGTTAAATTTAGGCTTTATGTTCTTCTATTGGACTATCAAATACAATAGGTATAAGCTCAATATCATTCCACCCACTATATTAGGCTCTTTGGAATATGGTGTCTTTTGTGTGTTTCATCATATAATGTACAAGGCAAATACAACATTTTGTTCTCATAAAAATCAGTAAGAACAGACAATGGAAAAAGTTGTACACTTATTTGGTTGCAGCATTAGATTTATATACATTAAAAGCAAAAGATTGAAGACAGTGAAGAAATGTTGGTATTTTTAATATTGAAACACATTCTTTGATTTATTTGCATTAAGAAAAGAGACCATGTGGTTTAGAAGTTCATTAAATCAATCACAATGTAACATAAATCAAGCCTTCTAGGATAGATGTTTTAACAACAATCAATACTATCAGTATTTTCATAAATATTCTTGTGTTGTGGCATATCAGATCATATAGCTAAATAGTAGAGGATATCATATAGGAACTTGTGTTTGAAGAATTGGAGATATGGAGTCTTTACTTGCCTCTCAAATATAGGCCATCTTAGAGCTTTCTAATATTTCGTGTGCACCCTATTTTCCCTCTTTACTCTGTTTCATTATATTTTTATACACCTCTTATTTTCCTACCAAATTTACATACACCTTGCCCTAGTCTCCTTATCTTGTCCAAGCCTTTGGAATCCCCTCTAGCATATTTTTGATCTCCATTTGAAAGCTCACTATATCCTCTTCATTGTGGATCACCTAATTTTTCTATATTTTTTTATTAGTTTTTAGATATTTTAGTTTGAATTCCCCTTTTTATGTCTCTTTGTGACAAAATTTTCTTCTACATTTGAGAGGGATAGGTCCCTCATATGATGTAAGAACACTTTGTTCCCTAGTTTCTGATGTTGGTTTTCTTGTTTCGTGTTTTTGATGTTTTATGAGGATTTTCTGCTTTTTCTTCTTTTTTTTTGAAATACTTATAAAGAAATAAAATGCAAGAATAAAGAAATATAAACAAATTTGACAAATAGCTTCTCCAATATATGTCTTATTGTTTCAATATTCAAGAGGAAAAATTATTACATTCATACTTGCATTTATATGAGGACATGCAGCTATTGTTCACCACTTTCAGCCAAAAAGCACCCCCTGTAATTGATCGATTCTCCTCCAATCAGTTGCCTTTTTAATCAAACTTGGTATGGCTGAGTTCCCAAGGCATAGGCGCCCCAGTATGATTTATTTCAGATTTTTTAAACCTCTCTTGAACAAAATCACCCTTGTTGGTCTGGCCACCCCTTTGTTGCATGTAAGTAATAAAATGATCAAGGTTGGACTCTTCTTGATCTATCAAGAGAAAATTAAGATGGATTCTGCAGTGCTTCTCTTTATCTCTACAAACTTTGAAAATCAAGCAATCAAACCCTTCTATTTATCTCTCAAATTTGCACAAATAGAACATCTAAATGATGCCCTCCTGAATGTCAAATTCAACAGGTATTTCACTGCTTCAAATGGTTTTGATCACTAAAGAAGGAGCATTGTCCAATGGCTTGAGGATTGAAAACCCTTGGATTTCACTTCAAACACAAATTCATCAACAACAATGCTCAATCCAATCAATCTCAATTAACTCCAAAAATGAAATATATATCCTCTCATGAGAAGTTCGAACTTTCTCCAAAAAGGCATTTAATAACATAAAAAATGTTATTTATTTGCATCATTTAATATTTCACTCAAAACTTAGGAGTTGGCGCCCAATAATTAATTCATAAATTTGGCCCCTTTTTAATGGCGTTTTGACCCTCAAGTTATAACATTAAAATATCACCTTTTAATTAATTAATGTTATTTGAGCCAAATAACATTAATAACTCCTTAATTTCATCATTTCTCAACACGCCAACTCAACTGGGGACTCATTTGATGATTCTTCATATGATCACATGCCTTATTAAAAATAGTAAGGATCCCATTATGTTCATGTCTGACTTACTATAAATAGTAAGTTGAGCAAATTGAGTCTCGGAAGCCTCAAACAAAAGCTAAAGTTGATCATCACTGAACATTGGAGGTGATACAATCCTCAGAAGACCCTTTCATCACCTTCATTAGCCTATGAGGGTCATAATGATAGGCTAATCTACTGAATACAAATGTCTCACTTTGGAGGGGACATTACAATCCTCCCTCCCTGAAATTGCTTTCCCTCAAGCAATCTCAACGCTAGGTGTTGTAAGATCTCCTCACCTTTCCAAGTGGTATCCTCTACTGGTAAATCCTTCCATTTGACCAAATGTTTTGTGATAGTCTATTTTTGTACCTACCTCTCTCTAAAATCCAAGATAGCCTCTGGCTCAAGAATTAGTTTCCCCTCATCATCCAAGGGTGGCAACATTGTTGATGGAGTCACGTGATGTCCCAATGCCTTTTTGAGGCGTGATACATGGAAGACATTGTGAACTTGGCTATTTGCTAGGAGTTCTAATTCATATGCTACTTCACCAACATGCTTGATAATTCGAAAAGGCCCATAGTAGCGTGGTTTCAATTTTTCAACACTACTTTTCCTGAGTGTGGACTGTCAGTATAGCTACACATTAGGTATACCATGTCTCCTACCTCGAATGATCTCTCAGTCCTCTGCTAATATGCATATTATTTTTGTTGATTTTGTGCCTTAGTGATATTTTCCTTGAGAGCCTTCATAATGTCCTGACTCTCCTACAACATGTCACCAGCACTAGGCACTCTGTTGTCGCTCAATAGAAGGTCAAGGAAGTTAGGGGCTTCATAACCATATAATGCCATGAAAGGAGTCATTTGTGTGGACATGTGGTAAGTGGAATTATAACAATACTTGAAAAGGTAGATCCACTTTACCCACACCTTCTACTGCCCAACTATGTAATTTCTGAGATAACCTTCCACCCATTTATTGACTATCTTTGTCTAACCATCTGTCTGTGCGTGGTAGCTAGTACTCGGGGTTAACTCGGTCCCACGGAGTTTGAATACCTCCTACCAAAAGTGACTCATAAACCAGTTGTCCTTGTCACTAACTATGGTCTGAGGTAACCCATGTAGTTTGAAAACCTCTCAGAAGAACAATTCTACCACCTGTGTAGCCATGTATGTAGTTGTGATCAGAAAGAAGTGGGCATATTTTGTTAACCGGTCCACAACCACATATATACAGTCTCTCCCCTAGGCTTTAGGAAATCCCATAATAAAGTCCATGGACAGGTATTCCCACTTCCTATCAGGAATCAAAAGTGGTTGTAATAGACATGCTGGGTAGGTGTGCTCATGTTTCTTCTACTGACAAACGGGACACTCCCTAACATACTGAAGAACATCATCTTTGAACCCTTTCCATGTAAACCTCTCCCTGATCTACCTATAAGTTTTGAAGTAACCCGGGTGTCCTCCAGTACGCACATCATGGAAAGCCCACAGTATAATGCTCTTCACCTCTGACCCTGGCGTCAAATATATCCTTCCCTTATATATGATGAGCTCATTGACAACTGCATATATGTTGTCCTGAATTGACCTCTCAATGATCCCAAATGCCCATGTGTCCTTGGTGTACTCCACCACTATTAGGTGCCTCCAATCCTCTAAGATTTGAACCATAGTGTTCAAGTGTGGTCTATGAGATAGAGCATCAGCGACATTCTGAGTACCCTTGAAGTATGTAATGTCGAAGTCATACGACTGAAGCTTACTGACCCATTTATGTTGGTAGTCATTAAGGTCTCGCTGTGCCAAGAAGTGTCTTAAGACTATTGTGGTCAATTTTTATAGAGAATTTACTGCCAACGAGATATTGTCTGAATTTGGCCAAAGTGTGCATAATGGCCAACATCTCTTTATCATAGATATTATAACCTCTCTCTAGTCCCCTGAGCTTCTTTCTTTCAAATGAAATCAGGTGCTTATCCTGCATAAGCACAACACCAATCCCCTCTCCTGAGGCATCACATTGAAGCTCAAATGGCTTTGTGAAATCTGGCAAGGAAAGAACAAGACAAGTGGTCATAATCTTTTTGAATCTCATAAAGCACTCATGTGCCTCCGGGGTCCAAATAAAAGCACCTTTCTTCATCAAGTTTGTGAGAGGCACTACATGACTCGAATAACCACTGAAAAATCGGTGGTAGAAACCACATAACCCCAAAAATCCACACAACTATGTGAGATTCTTTAGAGTGGGCTAGTCTACGATAGCACGGATCTTGTCAGGATCCATCCTCACACCCTCTGCACTAATGATATGTCCCAAATATAAAAAATTTGTCATGCCAAGGTCGCACTTTGATTCCCTATCCAAAATCTCCAACACTATGTCCGAGTGAGCAAGGTGTTCCTCCCACGTTCTACTATACACCAATATATCATAAAAAAATACAAGTACAAAATTTCTCAACTATGGCTGGAAGATTTTGTTCATTGTGGCCTAGAACATGGTTGGTGCATTGGTTAGCCCAAAAAGCATAAACACAAACTTGAAATGCCCAAAATGGCATCTGAATGTCGTATTTTCTATGTCTTGCTCACGCACCCTGATCTAATGATAGCCGAACCTCAAATCAATTTTTGAAAAGAAACAAGCACCATGTAGCTCGTCAATCAGCTCATCAATCTGTGGGATGGGGTATATGTTTTTAATGGTCCTCTTGTTCAGAACCTTGTAGTCGATGCACATGCAAAGAGTACCATATTTTTTCTTGACTAAAACCACTAAGGAGGCAAATGGTGACTTGCTCGGCCTAATGTGATCCATGGCAAGCAACTCCTTAATGGTTTTTTCTATCTCATCCTTAAGTCATTTCGGATGCCTATATGGAGTAATCATCACGGCTTAGCGCCCTCCTCTAGCTCTATGATATGCTCAATGCCCCTATCAAGGGGTCTACCTAGTGGGATGTCGCTAAAAAAATTTCCATGTTTAATTCTTATCTCCTATATATCTAGGTGATATTCTGCTTTATGTTGTCTCTCCTAAGTCGGCATCAGCACACATTCAACTTCCCATTCCACCATATTGTGCCGTAGGAGGCTCTCCATCCGCCTAATTTACAACATCCTGAAATTTCTATCTCTGATGACCTTTAAGATCTAAGTTTTTCCCTCCACCTCAAAACTCATCTCCATCTCACGAAGGTCAAGAGTGAACTTGCCAATCGCATGAAGCCATCTCATACCCAGAACTACATCTATTTCTCCCATGTTTACCACATAATAATTGGCCTTAAAGTTATAGTTATTAAGGCACATAGGGAGATCTTTGACCATTCTTTCGCACTTAAGGATATATCCATCCACCACTTTCACCCTTATACCTTTGAACTCCTCTGTCATAATCCCACTCTTCTCCACAAAGTGTGCATCAATAAAATTATGAGTGGCACATGTATCCAAAAGAGTAATGACCTTTTTGACCCACTAGGACACAACACATTCTAAAAGACCCTTTGTATTGGATACTAGTAATCTGTGCCTCCTGTAAACTGATTTCCCCTTCTTTTCCCTCTTCTTTTTCTGACTTTTCATCATCTGATTTTTCTTGACCAGCTTGTTGGTTGAAATTTTTAGATTCTGAATCTTCATAAAAATCCCACATAACTTGATTAGCTTTACCTTTTGGTCTTAAGGGGCATCATTATTTGCGTCATATGGACCCTTGTAGTAGAAACATAGCTTCTTTTTTGCAAATCATTTAATGTTTCACGGTCAAATGGAGCTGCTGATTTTCCTTTTTGATCCCCCTTAAAATCATATTTTTCTTTGTTTTTGGGAAATGTTCTATTGTCTCTGAATGAAGAAGAGCCTTTTGAGACAAACTTTCTTGAAGTCCCAAACTTACTTGATGGAGCTACAAGTTCCATACTCCTTGCCTTCTTCATTGTTTCCTATAATGTTGGTGGATCGAAAGCCTTGACCCACCCATGTAATGGCTCCAGTAGGCCCTCTATGAAGAGCACAAAAAACCTCCTCTCTGAAATTTTTGTCATCATTACAAATAACTTCTGGACATCATTGATATAGCTCTCTAAGCTACCAGTCTGTCTAAGCTATGCCAAGTCCCTGAAATAGACTTTTGGATCCTTTTTATCAAAGCGATCAAATAGTCTATCCACAAACTCCTGATAGGTGGTGATACGATCGTGTTGTAGTGTAACCATTCTCTGATACCACCGGTCATGGGTTGCTCCCTCTAGATGTAACGTGGCAAACTTGATTGCTTCTTCCTCAGACATAGTTCGAAGCATTAAGAAAGTGTCCAGCCTATGAATCCAAGACTGTGTTGTTACCTTGCCACTGCCATCAAAATAAGGTAGGGTGATCTTGTTGGCCGCATGCTTCAAGTCTTTATTTTGGTTTTGAGGCCTATTACCCTGTCGATCCCTGTAATAATCCATCCTTGATTGAACAAATCAATCAAAGTGTATGAGCTCACATGCCTTTGGTGTCAATTTCCGCCACTCATTGTGTGCGGCCATATATGCATTAGCATAGGTTGGTTCCTCAACCTCTTCAATATTCTCCTTTGTTCGATCTTCCCTCAAAAAAGTGGGTTGACTCGGCCTATCTGCAGTGCGGGAGGGTGCTCTCTGGACTCTCTATGACCCTGCTACACTCATGTCATCATCTTGATCATGATGTCTCCTAGGTAAATTCAACTGTTGTAAGGTATCTAAGAGTTGTTGTTGTAGTACACCAGCTACATGTTGTTGACCAATCTGTAAATCCCTCAAGGTCTCTCTCACTTCCCTATCACCATCCCTATCCTCATCTCTCCTTTCATTCCTATGTGGACCCTCTTATGCTTTGTCACCCATATCTGTCAATGGTTCCTTTGCAAATGGATTCTCTTTGCCGATCTTCCTTAGATTCCCCTTTACTGCGAGTGAAATATTTTTGGTGACTTCTCATGTGCCTTCAACCCTCCAGGATGGTAGGATTAAGGCTCTAATATCAATGTAAGAACACTTCATGACCTATTTCTAATGTTGGTTTTCTTGTTTCATGTTTTTGATGTTTTATGAGGGTTTTCTACTCTCTTTTTTTGAAATACTTATAAAGAAATAAAATGCAAGCATAAAGAAATATAAACAAATTTGAAAAATAGCTTCTCCAATATGTCTTATTGTTTCAATATTCAAGAGGATAGATTATTACATTCATACCTGAATTTATATGAGGACATGCAGTTGTTGTTCACCACTTTCAGGCAAAAAGCACCCCCTTGTAATTGATCGATTCTCCTCCAATCAGCTGCCTTTTTAATCAAACTTGGTATGGTTGAGTTCCCAAGGCATAGGCGCCCCCACTATGATTTATTTCAGATTTTTTAAACCCCTCTTGAACAAAATCGCCCTTGCTGGTCTGGTCGCCCCTCTATTGCATGTAAGTAATAAAATGATCAAGTTCGTACTCTTCTTAATCTCTCAAGAGCAGATTAAGATGGATTTTGCAGTGCTTCTCTTTATCTCTACAAACTCTAAAAATCAGGCAATCAAACCCTTCTATTTATCTCTCAAATTTGCACAAATAGAACATCTGAATGATGCCCTCCTGAATGCCAAATTCAACAAGTATTTCACTGCTTCAAATGGCTGCAATCACTGAAGAAGGAACGTTCTCCAATGGCTTGAGGATTGAAAACCCTTAGCTTTCACTCTCAAACACAAATTCATCAACAACAATGCTCAATCCAATCAATCTCAATTAACTCCAAAAATGAAATATATATCCTCTCATGAGAAGTTCGAACTTTCTCCAAAACGACATTTAATAACACAAAAAATGTTATTTATTTGCAGCATTTAATATTTCACTCAAAACTTAGGAGTTGGTGCCCAATAATTAATTCATAAATTTGGCCCCCTTTTAATGACTTTTTGACCCTCAAGTTATAACATTAAAATATCACCTTTTAATTAATTAATGTTATTTGAGCCAAATAACATTAATAACTCCTTAATTTCATCATTTCTCAACACGCCAACTGAACTAGGGACTCATCTAATGATTCTCCATACGATCTCATGCCTTACTAAAAATAGTAAGGATCCCATTCTGTCCATGTCCAACTTACTATAAATAGTAAGTTGAGCAAACTAAGTCTCGGAAGCCTCAAGCGAAAGCCAAAGCTGATCATCACTGAACTCTGGAGGTGATACAATCCTCAAAAGACCCTCTCATCACCTTCATTATCCTACAAGGGTCACAATGATAGGCTAATCTATTGAATATAGATGTGTCACTTTGGAGGGGACATTACATATGATAAGGTTGTTTATAGATTTATGTGTACTTTTAGTTAAAAAATAAACGAGTACAAAACTAAAAATAATTAAAAAAGAGAAAAGAGAAACCCTATGTGAGACATACAAAGAATATCATTAAAAATTCCTCAAACAAAAATTTCAAAACAAGAGGAAAAAGAAGAAAAGAATGCACAACAACAAATGGACAAACAAAGTTTTATCAATTTGTGCATGCAAAATTTTTAAAAAATAAAAATTATATCTAACAATTTGGATTCACTATGTGAAAGGAAAATTTGAAGAGCCAATTACACATTAAACATGGGAATAACTTGCAATCAATAAAAAATAGAATGATTCAAAGTTTAGAAATATTCTTCAAACTCATTCAAAAATCAAAGTACAAAGTAGCTCTTCATTTTTCTCATAGCAATTATGTTAAGATCCCAAAAGTCCCTTTACAATGTTTGAATAGATGAAAAATTGTTCAAACTTTCCCATATAAACATTTCATTGAGAAAGAAAAAAATTACACACCAGATAGACTAAATATTTGGGCGTAAGGCTGAGAATGTCTGCACATGAAACAATGGCATTGCATACACTTTCCACAATTGCTTTTATGGTATCAATGACTTCAAATCCCCTAGCTGAATTAAGATTAGGACCGGCAGTTTTCTCTCCTTCAAAGTTGTCTATGTCATCTAGCAAAATTGATGCATCACATCCCTGTGTATTAAAAGTAGGTAAAATCCATCAGTAGTTCATAAATTCTATTAATGTCCTCTCTTGACAATGTTGAGTTTATTGGATGAGGTAGAATAATTCCATACATACAAAAATATGAGGAAAAAGGCATATTGCACTCTAATCATGATATAGAAAACAACTTGTGTGAAAAACACATTTACAATTGTATAAGAGTGAAATTGTACCCTTGCGATTTCTCTTAAATTCTTGTTTCCACTTTAGTGTCTACTCCTTTAGCATCTTGAGTAGGCTCATTTTAGCCCTTGCATTAGCCTTTTTTCCTCTCAAGATTCTCCAGCACCCCTTTTTAACAACCACCTTTGCATGTTAATTGTGCATCGGACTGTGTGCCTTTCTAGTTCGCGTTGTTTTGTAGTGTGACGTGTCCAGACACTAGAACATTGCGTAGACATCTGCACGCCGCGCTAGTGTCCTGCGACGTTTCAACGCTCAGACGACCATTTCTGAGCATGTTTTCCACTTGTCATCTTAGTTTGTCAGTGGAAACAGCTCGAGATTCTCTGAAACGGCCCGGGAAGCTTCTCTTCCCTCCTTCAAAGTCCTTTTTTCACTTCATTTGAGGAACTTCTTCAACAGCTAACTTCACTCTACCAGTTTTCAGCTTGACTCCATCACTGGCTTACACATACAACTTGTTGTAGCAGCTTCAAGCTCTCACAAGCTTCCATCACAACATTCTTGATAGCCTTCTTGGCTCTTGCAATTCCATTTCCATGCTTGTGAGCATCTTGGGATTCCATATCCCCTACTATTTGCACATTTACTTCATGATATGGGTTCTCCTCCTCGAGCGGGGTTTTCTTTTATCACACACTTATTTGTGATGTGGGTTCTCCTTCTCGAGCGGGGTTTGCTTTTATCACATACTTATTCGTGGTACAGGTTCTACTCCTAAGCGGGTTTTGCTTTCACCACACGCTTTGTTCATCACACTCTTTATCTTCTTGGTTGTCTATGGAGGTGGGAACACCAAAACGGGGGTTGACTGAGGCAAACCCCTATACAGCCCCAACATTCTCTCCAGATATCGCGCTTGTGGGTTTTGAAGACTTTTGTTCAGTGGAGGCTTCATCGCTCATACGGTTGTTGATCTGTATAGGATCTAGACTAGATTGCAGTATTTAAATGCTTAACTTTTACAATGCTTTACAATGATTATTTCAAGTTAATTAAAACAAAATTAACTTAAGGAAATAACATAAAGAACGTAATAACTAGGTGATTATAACAGAAAGAAAGGAAATGAGAGACATAAAGAGAGAGAAGAAGAAGAGAAGTGCAAACAACGCTTGATAACGGAGTTCGTCACAGAATGTGACTACGTCTCCGGGTCCACTCCAATAGAGAGACCGATCCGATTAACTCCAAAATCGATTACAATAGCACCACCATTCTTCAAGCAATTCGGCAGCGTAACGATGCTTTGATATGCAAGAATGATCTGAAAACTCTTCAACAAGACCTCTCTTTGATTATCTCCACAGCTTCAAGACTTCGTCACCTGAAAGAAAACTTATTCCAACTCTCACCTCAAGCCCCCTTTTTATACATAAAATTTGCTCAATTTGGTTACTAACCAATTGATTTACAAAATATTTCCCAAATCCACCTTATCTCTCCAAAATACATAACAATCTTCAAAAATCTCCCAATTTTGCATAAAAATCATTACAAATTTCCCCTAATAATCTTTAATAATCCCCCTTTATTTACTTAAAAATCTCCCAAATTAATTTTAGCCCTTCCATTTATTTATTCTCGGGCTTTTGCCGTTTGGGAGGTTTGATTAAATCCTTTAAAAAGGATTATAGTTTGTTTTTAATATAAAAATTAGGGGATTTGATTTAAAAATTAAGCATTCGGTTTTGAATAATGTAATATAAGCAACCGACGCCACATAACTCTCGAAGTGTCCGCAGGGCGTATCGGTGGCTATATATTTTGTTACCCCGCCGGTGCGGGTTCAAATCCCACAGGCAGTTTTTTTTTAAAAACAAAATCCAAACATTAATTCAACAAAATGAAACTGCCACATACAATAGTAACGGACGCCGGCGATGGTGGAACGGCCACGGGCTATACTAGGGGGCGCGAGGTTGGAGGTTCAAACCCTCCAACCAACATTTTAACAAACATAACAAATTGAAAACCGCCGCGGAGAGAGGGAAAGTTGTTGCCACGTGTCGCACCAGGAGGGTGCCACGCGGCAACCTCCAATTCGCCGATGGTGACGCGTAAACGCTGATGTAACCGCTGACTCGGAGTACACGTGTCACAATACCATTCACTGAACAACCTGACTCGGCTTCCACGTATACACTGACTATACTGCCACATGGTAGAATATGATTGGCTAGGAGAAACATGTCACTGCCACCTGTGTGCCACGCAAATGCTGACTATGTGTACGGAGGACACGTGTCAACGCCCGATTCGTCGACCTTGCTGACGTCACCTGCCACATCATCAGGGCACGTCGACATGTACGGACCGTACGGACGGCGACGTGTCAACTTCTGATTGGTCCATTTCGGATTTCGTACTGCATGCTGACGTCAGCTGTATGGATGATGACGTCATCACTGTACCTTCAAGTCCACCAAGTCAACATGAAACTTTGACCAGCTGCATCTTGAGCATACGATGTCGGATTTTGACGAAACAAACGCCGTCGGAATCGTCTCGATGAGCTCTTCGACTTGACGCTGCTTCCGTTGACTTTTGAAACAATCATTTTTTCCGCTTCCTGGACGCCCCTAATTCCAGTTTGACCAAAGGTTTGACTGGCCATAACTCGTGCAAACAGACTCCTTTTCGCTCCGTTCGAGTTGCGTTGGAACCAGGACGCTGAGCTCTTTCTAATGGTGCTGATTCTGGAGAGAAATGAGATACTTCAATTTTCACTGAAAAATGTCCACCGGATCAGTTGTAAGTATTCCTTTCCTTTTCATTTCCTTAACATTGTCATTTCTATTCCTTTATCTCAGTCCTCTCATTTTCTGTTACTTTATTGTATTTTGTGGTCTTAGCATTCAGAGTAGAAAGAGTCACTTTAGGTGTTTCTATGATAAACTCGTCCTCTAATCCGTATGAGATGCTAGCGCACCTTTGAGACGCCAGCGCGTCGTGCTGTTGTTCGCTTTCTGCGCTGACATCCTTTGGTCAAGAGCTCATTAGTTTTTCCAAAGACATTTTGTGACCTTCTCCTTCGGGTTGCAGAACTTCTATGTTGTTCCATTGAGGTGATATAAGGCAGTTCGCCCCGTGAGGCTCCCTAAACGAAGAGAACTCTTGAGTAGCGAATCTCTCTATATCACAACAATGTTCATATAATCCATTTACATTACTAGTGGAGTTTGAATCTATTCCCTCTAAAAGACATGTAATCTAAAAGTAAGGTCACTTAGAGACATGAGATACACATGGTGGAAGGTGATTTCATTTTTTTCATGTCTGAACGGATACAACTCTATTACATTTAGATATTAGTTGATATGTTAGCTTTTTATTTATTTATTTTAAATTGAACTTACAGAAATTATTAGCCATTCCTAGACTCTAGATTATTTTTACTATAGCTAGTAAAGTGATGCATAATCCAAGTTGTTCTTGGTAATATAAACTAGATTGTTTAAACTTGAATTTCTTTATATGACTCTAGCATATGATATGGGGATATAATAACCAATAGAGTAGTGCATAAAAATACTTACACTTCCTATTAAGATTAACAAGGTTGGTCAAAAGCCTGTTTCATTCCCTATTAGAAATGTCTCCCCTACTAAATGATTGGTTGGGACCATAACTATAACTATAGCCAATAATACATTATAATACTGCTTCTCCTTACTAACAACCAATAGGTTGGCTATCCTTTATAACCAACCATAACTATAACTATAACCAATAATGCATTATAATACTACTTCCCCTTACTAACAACCAATAGATTAGCTATCCATTATAACTAACGCCCATAATGTCATGTACAGTAAAAATGCTTCTCCTTGGTAACATCAAGGAGATTGGTTTCAAGTCTCTTCAACATCTTGCTGAATCTTTATTGTTGTATGAAAAAACTAAATTAGACTGATTACAAGTTTATATCCTCTCATATTAAGCCTTATCTAGTTATGTGAAAAGAAAAATTGTAATTCTAAATTTACAGAGAAAGGTCCTTACAATTAGTCTTCACACTATAAAAGCTTATAAATATTAGCTATGCAATGTTTGTTACTTTCTACAGAAATTCTAAGAAAAAAATTTAGACAGCCATGATGTTGTCTCATAAATGGACTAATACTGGGGAATTTTATCCGCACCTTGACATAATATTATTAGATAACTATACCATGTTCATAAAATTTTCTCATCTCTTTACTTTTGACACAGCCAAGCAAAAGAGAAAAAAATTATTCAATTTTTGACAAAGCTGCCTGAAAATTCTATTATATACCCATAATTATAAATATTAGCTATGCAATGTTTGTTACTTTCTGCAAAAATTCTAAGAAAAAATTTAGACAGCCATGATGTTGTCTCATAAATGGACTAATACTAGGGAATTTTATCTGCACCTTGATATAATATTATTAGATAACTATACCATGTTCATAAAATCTTCTCATCTCTTTACTTTCGACATAGCCAAGCAAAAGAGAAAAAAACTATTCAATTTTTGACAAAGCTGCTTGAAAATTCTATTACAGTAACATGGACAATTTCTGGTTCAATACCCACAATTTTTAGTATCCTACAATTATATAATATAGTTGCATACATATTTATTTACTCAAATATTCTAATTTAAACAACCTTGCTTGTACCCTAGACCTCCAAATAACTATAGTTTTTGAACATCCATTGAAATCAATTTTTAGTTCTATTTTCCTATGGTATGATCAAAATTCATACGCTATGGTTGTTGATGTTGATTCAGCGTCGGGCTTCTCCTTCCAGCCCAGCCCGATATATGAAGAGCTTTTTGAATTATAGCCTAACGACTATTTAAATTGCAAGATTGATTTCCTATGAAGAGGCACATCATTACTAAATGATGTTTTATTTAATGTCATTAATTGAGGCCAACATCCATTTATGAAGAGATGCGATTTCTTGAAGCTAACTTCATGTGTCTTAGAGACACGACTTTTTTGTTGGAGGCCGACATGAAGAATTAGAAGGGATGCATCTCTCCCATTCATTTGTATATATACACATTGATCCCTCCATTGCATTCATTCAAATTCATTCATTGTTCATGATAGTTCGGCAAAGTGCGAGTTGAAGAAGTGAAGTTATCAAGTTCAAATCGATATAACAGAAGGCTGAGTTATTTTATTGTTCTGATTGTATCAGATTGTGGTGCTCACTCTTGGCCTTAATATTGGCCTCTTTGTAAAGGAGACATTCATTGTGATTCAATATATAAGTGATATATTGTTGTTGGGTTTTTCTCCCTCAAGTGGAGGGTTTTCCCAGGGTATATTTTGTGTTGTGTCTGATTTTTTAATTAAATTATGCATATCTAATATGATCATAAAAACTAACATGGTATCAGAGTGGGTATAAGGAAGATCTTGATCAGATTTAGTCAAGCAACAATACTCTTCACTCTCTTTCTCATCTTTGATCACATCTATCTCTTCATCAAGATGGTGAACGGACTCAAGATCAAGGATAGACTCGAGGGAGCAACTAATTTCACATCTTGGAGATTCAAAGTTATGCTCACTTTGGAAGAAAATGAATTAGTTGAGTTCGTGCAGAGCAAAGTCCCTAAGCCTACTAATGAGGAAGAGAAGGTTCAATGGAAGAAGAAAGATACTAAGGCGAAGATGTTAGTTGATTCTGTGAAGGATCATATTGTTCCAATCATCTCCAAGTTGAAGACAGCAAAAGAGATGCTTAAGACTTTGGAGGAGATGTATGAGATCAACAACATGAGTCATACTCCTGCATTAAAGCAACAACTTCATCATGTCAAGATGGCGAAAGGAGAATCCATCATCGCTTACTTCATGAAGATTTCCAAGTTGAGAGATCAGCTCTCTACTATTGGTCATATTGTTGATGACAAGGATTTGACCATGCTAGCCCTTAGTGGTCTTCCTTCATCTTGGGAGTCTTACATTCAAGGAATCAGCGCGAGATCAAAAATTCCCAAGTTTGATCGTTTGAGGGCGGATTGTATTCAAGAAGAGTCTAGGTTGGCTGCGAGAGGTATTGGTCAAAGCTCTACTAATAAAGACATTCATGTTCTTGCCACACAATCCTCGAAGAAGAAAGGCAAAGATGGAAAGAAAGGATATTTCAGGAGGAATAGAGATAAAGGATCTAATGGTTCTCTTGCATTCAAGAAGAAGGGTCTATCTCGTGTTCAATGTTTTAGATGGGTCACTATGCAAAGGATTGTCCAACCAGGCCTAAGCAGTAAGCTTCCATTGCTGATGTTGATGAGATCTCTCCGCATAAGGATTCAGGTAGTTTCCTATTCTATTCATCTCTTTCAAGTAGTGTTCCTACCAACAACAATACTTGGCTAATTGATAGTGGTGCCTCCCGCCACATGACCGGATTTAGAGAGCGTCTAACTAATTTGGTGGAGAGAGATTCTAGTGAACGAGTCATTATTGGAGATGATGCTATTTATTCTATGAAAGGAGTTGGGACCTCCTCTCTTCACTTGGATTCTGGTATTTCCTTGCATTTGAGTGATGTTCTATTTGTTTCAGGTATCAAGAGAAACCTTGTCTCTATTTCAACCTTGGAGGACAAGGGGTACCAAGTTGTTTTTTCATAAGGCAAAGTTCTTGCATGGATCAAGAACTCTAATATCAAGATTGCTCGGGTGATTGGAGTTCATCATGAGAGCTTCTATAGACTTTGCACCCACCTACTTCAAGCTTTTTTACATGATTCATCAAGTTCGTGTGAACTTTGGCATAGAAGATTGGCTCACTCACTTCCGAGCACTACCTACCATGGAGAAGATGGTTTTAGGCCTTCCAAAACTCAACCAAGAGCATGAAGGTACTTGCAGAGGCTGCGCATTGGGTAAGAATACAAAAGGTCCATTCCATAGTAGTGAAAGTAGATCCAAATGTATTCTAGATCTTATTCATTCTAATTTATATGGTCCAATGTCTATTGCTTCTTTGAGTGGTTTCTTGTATTACATTATTTTTATTGATGACTACTCTAGAAAGACTTGGATTTATTTCTTGAAATCTAAAGAATCTGAGGAGGTATTAGAGAGGTTCAAAGAATTCAAAGCTCAAGTAGAGAACTTGTCTGGGAAGAGGATCAAGGTTCGGAGATCCAATAACGGTGGAGAGTACATTTATGCAGCTTCCGTAACTTTTGCATTGAAATTGGGATTAAGAGGGAGGTATGTGTCCCTTATAATCCTCAATAGAACAGTGTTGCTGTAAGGAAGAACAAATCTATTGTGAAAGCAGCCAAAGCCATGATTCATGACCAAGATTTGCAAACCTTCCTTTGGGTTGAAGCATCTAGGATAGCAGTTTATGTCTAGAATAGAAGTCCTCACCACATTTTGGAGAACATGACTCCTGAAGAAGCATTCACAAGGGTGAAACCGAAAGTAAGTCACCTGAGGATCTTTGGTTGTCCAGTGTGTGTTCATGTACCAAAAGATAAAAGGACAAAGTTGGAACCTTCTAGCAAGAAGGGAATATTTGTGGGCTATAATGAGACATCAAAAACCTACAAAATCTACATTCCAAGCAAGAAGTTTATTGAGGTTAGTAGGGATGTCACATTTGAAGAGGATGTTGCATTCAGGAGATCCAAGGGCAACCACATGGAGATAGATATTAAAGATCAACAGTCTCAAGATATGGAAGTTGACCATACTCCTGAGATTCAGAGGGAGGCTGTTGAACCTAAAGAAAATGATGATCTGGTTGAGCCCTTGGAACCTATTGATGGGCCTACAGATATTGCGATTGGCAAAAAAAGACCTTTCTGGGCCAGGAAAACAATGTAGGACTCAGAAAGGTTTGCAGCCCCAAGAGGAACATTCAAAGAAAGCAAGAGACCTCATAAGTTTTCAAGCTATGTTGTCTTGATGACTCAAATCATTGAATCTAAGCCTTCCAGTGTTGAGGAAGCTTCTAGTCAACAAGTTTTGAGAGATGCTATGGTAGAGGAGTATCAATCCATTCTCAAGAATGATGTTTGGGACATCTTACCTAGACCTGAAGGAAAATCTGTGGTATCGTCTAAGTGGCTCTTCAAGATCAAGCATGCGGCTAATGGGAGCATGAGAAGTTCAAGGCTAGGTTCGTGGCTAGAGGATTCTCACATAAAGAGGGAGTTGACTATGAGGAAACCTTTGCTCCAGTTGCTCGTTATACTTTGGTCAGGACCATCATTGCCATTGCAACATCTAAAGAATGGAAGATTCACCAAATGGACATGAAGACAACATTTCTAAATGGTGTAATTGAGGAAGAGGTATACATTGAGCAACCCGATGGTTTTGAGGTGCATGGGAAGGAGTCCCATGTTTGTAGGCTATAGAAGTTTTTGTATGGCCTTAAGCAGTCTCCTCGTGCTTGGTACGGAAGAATTGATCATTACTTGTCAAGCTTGGGTTTCTCCAAGAATGATGTTGATTCAAACCTCTACTTTAAGGTAATTGATGGCGAAGCATTGATCTTGGTTATGTATGTTGATGATTTGATTCTTACTGGAGAAGATCACCTCATTATCAAATGCAAGGAGTTAGCTTCTGAATTTGAAATGAAGGATCTCGGTCTCATGCATTACTTCCTTGGCTTAGCAGTATGGCAAAAGCCAGATGAGATGATTCTAAGTCAAGGGAAGTATACGATTGACATTCTGAAGAGATTTGGTATGATGGATTGCAAATCCATGTCTACGCCTATGGAGACCAACTTGCATAAGTTGAAAGAAGTTGCAGCTAGTTCAGATTTGGTGGATTCCATGATGTACAGGCAGTTGATTGGATTGTTGATGTATCTAGTCAATACTAGACCAGGTATTTGCTATGCAGTGAGTGCACTCAGTCAATTCATGTGTGAACCAAGGAAAATACATCTAGTTGTAGCAAAGCATATCCTGAGATACTTGCGGGGCACAATTGAATATGGCTTGAGATATTCTTCAGGTGTGGACTTGAACCTGCATGGTTATACTGATTCTGATTGGGCAGGGTGTGTTACTGATCAGAAGAGCACTTCTAGATGTTGTTTTAGTTTAGGGTCTGCAATGATATCCCGGTGTAGTAGGAAGCAATCTTTTGTGGCACTGAGTACAACAGAGGTTGAGTATATTGCAGCCTGTGTGGCAGCTCAAGAAGCAATGTGGCTTGAAAATCTCCTTATAGATTGTTTGGACAATCAATGGAGCTTATTGTCATTCATTGTGATAACCAAAGTTGTGTGAAGCTTTCTGTCAATCCTGTGTTTCATGACAGAACTAAACATGTTGAGATCAAATACAACTATATCAAAGATATGGTATTGAGGAAAGCAATTCAGTTGAAGTATATCAGCACTGATAAGCAAACGACAAACATTCTCACCAAGCCTCTCTCTAGGATAAAGTTTGTGTACTTTCAAGACAAGCTTGGTATGGTGGAGAATGAAGCCCTAACTGAGAAGGAGTCTCAGTATCAGTGATCTTCTTTAATGCATTTCTCTTTGAGATAGATTTGAGGTGCAAGTCCTTGTTAATGCATTTCTCTTTGAGAGAGATTTGAGGTGAAAGCCCTTGTTTCCACCCTCTAGGAGTAGCCATGGTGGATGTCATGTGTATGACTTCGTGACAACATCATGTGAGAGAGTCTGTGATGATTTTCTTGTACTTTTTTTTTCACCCTCTGGGAGTAGCCATGGTGAATGTCATGATGAGGTGACAACATCACGTTGAGTGATGAGCACTTGTACTCATTTACCATCCATGGGAGTAGCCATGATGGTTGATATCACAATGAGGTGATATCTTTCCTTTCCACATATGGGAGTAGCCATTGTGGTTGACATCATGATGAGGTGATGTGTCTTATGCAGTTGGAAATATCCTCCCTAGTTGAGAGGGAGTGTTGATGTTGATTCAACGTTGGGCTTTTAATTCCAGCCTAGCCCGATATATGAAGAGTAATTTGAATTATAGCCTAACGGCTATTTAAATTGCAAGATTGATTTCCTATGAAGAGGCACATCTATTACTAAATGATGTTTTATTTAACGTCATTAATTGAGGCCAACATCCATTTATGAAGAGACGCGATTTCTTGAAGCCGACTTCATGTGTCTTAGAGACAACTTTTTTGTTGGAGGCCGACATGAAGAATTAGAATGGAAGTGTCTCTCCCATTCATTTGTATATATACACTTGATATGTCCATTGCATTCATTCAGATTCATTCATTGTTCATATAGTTTTTCATACATAGTGCGAGTTGAAGAAGTGAAGTTATCAAGTTCAGATCGATATTATAGAAGGTTGAGTTATTTCATTGTTGTGATTGCATCAGATTGTGGTGCTCACTCTTGGCCTTAATATCGACCTCTTTGTAAAGGAGACATTCATTGTGATTCAATATATAAGTGATATATTGTTGTTGGGTTTTTCTCCCTCAAGTGGAGGGTTTTCCCAGGGTATATTCTATGTTGTGTGTCTGATTTTTGAATTAAATTCTGCATATCTAATTTGATCATAAAAACTAACATTGGTTCCCATTGAACTTTTTGATTTGTTTGAATTTTATTTACAATCATACTTCTAAAACTAAAACATTCTATTCCACAATGAAAATGAATTGAAAAGAAAAAAAGTATATAAAGTATAGTAATGTCCACAAATCAATAAAAAAATCACTGGCACTAGAAAGTTACAGCTGTAGCTTAGAATACTAAACAAGATTGGAAGAGTTTATATCAGTTAGTTCAACAATAATTGTGTATATGAAGTTAGATTTGGATGTCTACATAAATCCCTGATATATTTACCACAACGTACATACAATTTAGAGTAGATGGACAAGAACAACATGCAAGACTTAGATATAATGAACTGTATAAATAAACTAAATAACAGGATAAAAAAATTCATCCACAACACCATATATATGTAAAATATCAAACAACACTTTGCACGGGGAAAAAACAAAAGCTAAAATACCTATTCTTTATCGTACTCTAAATCAAATCCATGACCATCCATTACTTCTAACACAGTCAGACGACATCCAACCTGAGGAACATCAATTGGAATATTCCTGTTCTAATGCAGATTATTTATTTTCTTCTCTAGTGTCCTCAATCTCTAATGTAGGGTAAGGCATCCATCCATCCACAAAACTAACAAAGAAAATGCGAACCAAAAATGAAGAAAGGAAAAAAAAAAATTCCAAAGTTACCTAGAACAAACCTCATGAAGGGTGAAAACTTGAAGTATGTTAAAAATCAAAATGTGAGATCTAGGCTTTGAGACAACATCACAACAGGGGCAACTTTTCTTCTAGTTTGAGAAGCAAGTAGTTTAGTTATGCATAAAAAAATAGTTGAGAAGCTTGGTTTTGAATATGTGGCTCTTGCCAAAGAATTTGTGTAGCTAGTTGGAATAAAGCAGGGTTTAGGTCACTTCCAACATAGAAGAAAGTCTAGAACATTACACTTTGATAGGAAAGAAAACTATAGGAAAGGCTTATCAATTGAGGAAACTGGGTTGAACGGCTAATCTATTGTCTAGATCAATCCAAGTTTGGCTTAGTTTTTATTCCATCCCAACTTCACATTTCTCAAGAAGTAAGACAAGGAAGTAACATAAAATTGAACTATTTCACAAATGCTAAGAAATTACTCAGTTTTCCCCAAATGAAATGGGCTTTGTAAAATCTTTTTTTTGTGGTAACTTAGTGGGTTCTCCCCAACTTCTCCCAAAGTTCACACATGATATGGCTTGGCCCTACAAATTCAACTCTAGCCATGTGGTTGATTCTAGGATGAAGCCTAACCAGGATCGATATATTTTCTAGACCAATCCAAGTTTGGCTTGGTTTTTATTCTATCCCAGCTTCACATTTCTCGAGAAGTAAGACAAGGAAGATAAATTAAAATTGAATTATTTCACAAATGCTAAGAAATACTCAATTTTTCCCAAATGAAATGAGCTTTGTAAAATATTGAAGTGGATCATCTTTGAGGAGTAAAGTGTTAGTCTTTAATGTAAAATAGGAGTAAAATGTTAGTCTTATTCCACAAATGGCAGTTTTTTTTTCTTACCTAGAAATTCATCAATTTTTTTGCAGTCACTTAAATTAAGACTAAAAAAAAAAACTTTTCCCAATTTAATCTAAAAATCTGGAAGCTAACAAGAAATGTACCTAAAGCCATTAACAATTGCAGGAGAAGAAGCTCCCTAGTTGAGAAGGGGGAAGCCATGAGATGGGCTTTGTTGTAAAGACTTAAACTAGTGGTGGGGTGTATTTAGAGTAGCAGGGAAAAAGTCCAATGAATGTGAGGTGGGCATGAGAGAAAATTCCAAATTGGGCACTTGCATTACATTTTTATCTTGTTTCACCTTCCAACTTTCTACTCTATCTTTCCAACCAACGCTTCCAACTCGATAGGTATTTGAGTCTTTTGTGGGGTCCACAACCCTCATTTGAATTGTTAAAAGCAACATTAAATCTACTTTTAGCAATTATGGCCCAAAAAAAATGTAAAATGCAATCTTCCAAAATGCAAGAATTTGAAATCCCTAATTTTACAATAAAACCTTCAAAAATACTCCAAAGGACCTCAAACCAAAATTAAGTTTCTTCAATGTGACCTTGATAAACACTCCAGATTTTATAATTTTTTAAGTAAAATTAAGTGAGATGTGCACTTCACAACAAGACATAAAAATTTGAAAAAATTGCATTGACTCTTTCCTTTTAAATGTCATGTTCATGCTCTAATATCACTTGTAATGAAATAGCTTCCACAATAGAAAAATGCAACAAGTACTTGAAAATATAATAGAAGTACTTCCAAATACCTAATAATAATAAGCCATTCAATGGAATAAACCTTTAAAGCTCTTCAATTAAAAATAGAATACATAATTTGATGATAATCTATTATTCACTTCTCTTGTATATATCATACTTATACTTTGGATGTCACCCAAGCTAACTAGAATACCAATATAAGAGTATATAAATGATTACATAACTTAATTAAAATTTATGCTAACCATAAATTAGCTATAGATAACCCAAAACAATCAATGGGTTAAGGGTATATAATGACATGCAACTTCATAAAGGAAACCAAATAATTTATAAACCTCATCTATATTTTCACACCATAGCCTTTTAGAATATCATAAACAAGTTGTAGTTATATTTTTATGATATATTTTAGATCATTTATTTCACACTTTGGTTATAAATATTAGAGCTAAAAACTTATATAAACAGGTTTTTATTCATTGTTTTTTCTTTTTAACTTTAAGGAATTAATTAAAAACTACACATTAGTAGCAATCTTGTGAGTTCAATCTACTCTTTAATCACTTATTTTTTAATTTAAATTACTAAATTAATCTATATTTTTGATTCAATATATTCATTGACATTATTTTAAGACTAATTAAGATTGATTTACTAATTTGAATTATTATTAGAAAAGGAAAGACATTCTAATATAATTATAATGTATACACATCTATGGTCTATTTGTGAAGTAAATTATTATTTGAGTTTAATCTAAAATTTGAATGCTTTTATTCATTGAAAATTTTTAAAAGAATTAACAAATTAGATTGAGTTAAAATATATTTTCTTTTAATTATCATTTTGAATTTTTTATTATTCTAAAAAATTAACTATATTGCAAAAAAAAAATATCAAACATTTAATCACCTAAAATACTATTAATTAATTAGATTAACCAAAATATAACAACAAATAAAAAACAAAATAATTAATATACTCACAGTCCAGAAAATAAACTCTTATAAAGATTGACTAATCTTCAAGTAAAACGTACTTAAAAACTCTACTCTCTTTGCTAATCTATGCTACATAAACACCACTTTTCTACAGCAAAAAAGTGATGAGTAAACAGTATTAAGCGCACCATACCCGAGCTCAAATCTCAGCTTTTGAACACTTAACAATTTGCCAACCTCTTAAGTGCTTAAGAAATCCAAACCGAGCTTAAGCAAGCCGCAACTTCAAATCGCAACCTTTTTGACACTTAAATATTGCCAAAAACAATATATCATCTCTAATGAACGTTAAGCAAGGCTTTCAATATATACTTCTCTTTCGTCCTTTCCAAATGGCCAGGAGCTACAATCTACAAAATCATCCCAGTTTTCTTTCAATTGCAGAGCAGGCAATCGGAATCAAAGTGAGCTGCACAGATACTTCAGACTGCAGTGTTATCAACCGCTGCCATGTCAAAGAAATTCTGTATATTTATGGGGTGAAGTAAGTTTTCACTTCTAAGTGGTAGAACAATACAATAATATTTAATTCAAAGGAAACAGCTAACATCCCTCCAGTGTTGTGTGATAAATTAACATCAGTCCATTAGTTATATATCAACATTCCTCTGTCTTTAAGCTCACCTCCTTGACACGGCGACCAGATTCTACAACTAGATTCCTATGCATCTCTTAGACCGAAAGAACATCCTTAGTAAAGAATCCACTGGTGAATTCTAGAAAACACCAATCTAAGTCTGAGGAAATACCTAGGAGGTTTCACAATAATTACTGTATTGTTGTGAGATCCTACAATGTAAACCATCCAAGAGTCCGGTTACATTGGACTTTAAAAATACATCATTGGGTCCCTCTACGTGCAATGCAAGTTAGAATTGATTTTGATTGTTCTTACATCTAGATAAATATCAGATTCTTTTGACTAAAAATTGTTCTCACTTGGAAATGAACAATACATTTGATTCAACCTACATTCACTGACTTTTGACGATATTGTGCACTGCAAATTAATTCATCTTATTTATTTTTTGATCTATGGACAGTTGTTCCAATCCTTGTAATGCCTCTTCTGTTATACCTGAATGGTGCAACCTTAGGGCCTTCTGTTTGACTCTGAAGATAGTTTCAAGTATAAACCAAAGGATATTTTTCTTTCCACGTTTAGATGGTTGAACTAGTAGCTTTTGTCTATATATAGGCATTGATCTTGTCTGAAGTTATGGTGAAACTCAGCATTAACAAGTACTGAAGAATGTGCTTTAGTAGAATATATATATTCACTTACACTAATGAAAAAAATTCCTGTTTGACTAATCAAACACAGCAAGCGGAGGTGTGATGATTGCTCCCCAAGACTTGTTTGTGAGAATTGTGGAAGGGTTTTACCTTGTTAAACTCAATTTTATTGTAGAAATTTAAGCAATAAGAAATACTTCTTTGATATTTTATCAATCACATTATATAGATAATTTGATTCTTCTTGACTTTTATCATTATTTGATGGAAAAGTTGGCATCAGATTTTCCAATATATTCTTATCGATCATAATTTCATGATCATGGAGAAAACAGTGCATTGCTAATTAAATAATTTTGTGATGCTTGAAATTATATTGTATTGCCCATTGTGCATCACAGATTTTACTTATTTGTTTTGGTCGCAGGGATATGAAATCATTCAAAATTGCATCATCTTAATTATATGAAACAGCAGAGCTGCCGTGCACAAGACAAACAGAGAGAACACACAAGTTCTTGTGCACAACAGCTCTGCTGTTTCGTATAATCAAGATTCTCAAAAATCAAAATTATAATAATTTTGATGTTTGTAAAGACTTGGACCACAGTTTTGGCATATACCACCAAAAAAAAGTTGGACCAAAATTTATTCACCTTCATTTTCAAATATAGACCCACTGCAATAGGATACTAATAATAGAGAAATGATTTACAGTGAGGATGATTACACAGACAAAGATTTTGTTATCTCGTAAACCACAAAAAGATCATGTTCATCAAATTAATATAAGATGGATATATAAAACTATATTAAGTACATTGATAATTCATATAACAAGCCTGAAGAGGCTTGCACAGCAGACAAAGTGGACAACATTATTAAAATATATATCCCCACAGAAGAAATCATACTTGTCAACTCAATTAATTTTGGTGGGGCATAGCCAAGGTTGGTAAATGCTTGTTCATGGCCACCAACCGTATAACTAATTTGGCAGTTTCATTTCATAGTCACACTTCCTTGTTCATAGAGGCCAAGGTATTTTTCCATGTCTAATCTCGTCTACAGTTCCCTGTCATAAATCCCATACCTTATTGAACAAGGATACAATAACTGAACTAGTTGATTTAATTCACCTAATAAGAAAAGAAGCTATAAAAAGGAATGCAATGTACAGCTTAAGTATTACATGAAAGCAATGACTTGTTTTTGGTGGACCATCCTAACCAAAACAAACATTAGGGGAGGATGTTGCAATATTAAAACAATAAAAAGAAAAACATAATGTTATTTTAGAGTATGGTATACAAAAGTGAGTTGGGAACAAATCATATATTGCTTTCCAATTACTCTTATTTAGCTTTAATTGTTTTTGGGGGTTCTTAACTACAAGGTATGATAAATATAACTTTGTTATAGTTTAGGAATAGATTTGATCCATTCTTGTAAAGCTCAGTGCACTAGTTTTGGCACTTGAGCAAATCATAACTGTAAAGCTATGCATTCTACTGTATGCAATATACATTATCCAGTCTATGTATTAATAAAAGTAGTGCTTTGTAGTTCCATTGCACACATCCAATTATATTCGTAAGTAGTGTTTATTGCATATTGATTTATGTTCAGTGCATACTGCATACTTAAAGACTTGGGTGGACCTCACTATCATCTAAAAGATAGTTTCCCTAATGATGAGTGAGACAGGTCACTTGAAACTTCAGGATTAAAACCAGTTTGATCCACCAAAATTAGTTAAAGTAATTATGTGATAAGCAGATTTAACTTTTGGAATGACATGTTTCCTCCTTGCATGTGCAAAACTGAAATATTAATGTACATCTTACATAATGGAGCACAGTGCAATTTGGTAGTCGTGCATGAAGATACCGCATAAAGCGATGGAAAAAGATGAAAATGCCATGCCAAACATCAGAAAAACAAGATTGCAAAGTCTGGTCAAGGTTTCCTTGTGCCAGCTTGGACACGGGAAAAGATGAAATTGTAGGATCACAGTCACTGATAGAAATCAACTACTTTTATTTTGAAATTCTCATGGATAGTAAATTCAGAAAATATAATTTCATTGATTATCCATCAACTGAAAATTACTGTTTCAATGTAATTTTTTTGTAAATTGTTAGGAATGTGTAGTATGCTTTGCGTAACACTTCACCATCTCAATGTGGGGCATGGGGTGCAAAAACATGAATAGTACAATCAATTTATACTCGAAACTAAGAACAAAACATGAATTCAGAATGTAAACTATATAGCCATCATTTGGTATTCTTGTCCACATGGAAAATCTTTCAGGGCCCACTCAGTATAAGCATTCTTAGGATATATGTCTTCTGATTCATCTCCCCTTAGGCATGACACGTTTTGGACTTACCAAACTCTACTCTAAATGTTTTTGTATCCTACAATGCAAATAAGTAAACAAACAAAACTCAATGGAGTTAGTTCAAAATCTTTTTTTTTGTTTTTTAATAGCACGGATCAAATTCAAAACATGGGGTGAATTAGATCATGTGTGAGACTAAAGTAATCTCTTAACGTTATACCAACTTAGATATTACTTTTGGAAGCTTCTCAATGAGAACATAGTTATCAAATGTGAGACTTTGTATAAATATGGGTTGTCAGAGATGTAAGCATTCCATCCTTCAAACTGCTCTGATTGCATGCCGTATAGCTAACTATACATAGTTTGTCTGCAAAGGAAATCAAACGATGGCAGTACTCTCAAACACTATAATGCTTTGTTTTGTCATAATTGTCCTGTTATCTGTTACTGTCGAGGAAAAAGCCAGGCATTACAATTTTACTGTAAGTTGGTGTGAATTTATGTAATTGATTTCTAAGATTAATATCACATATTCCAGCATTGTTTTTTGATGGGTTCTATGTGATTCATGTGCTGCGGATAAGACTCAAGAATTATACACGTTTATCCCACACAAAGCCCATTGTGACAGTGAATGGGAAGTATCCAGGACCAACAATATATGCAAGAGAGGGTGACACAGTGCTAGTCAACGTTACCAATCATGTGAGATACAATGTTACCATACACTGGTAAAAGTTTTTAGAATATAAGCCTTTGGATAATTCTGATTGTTCCAGAAAAATAAAAATAAAGTCTTGTTTGTTTCATGATTTAAGACCTATCATTGAGTTTGGTTTATATGTGAGCGGGCATGGAATTAGACAGTTAAGAACTGGGTGGGCAGATGGGCCTGCATATATCACACAGTGCCCTATTCAGACCCGCCAAAGCTTTGTATACTACTTTACAATCACTGGGCAAAGAGGCACACTATTCTACCATGCCCATATTCTGTGGCTACGTGCAACATTGCATGGCCCCATTGTCATCTCGCCAAAGAAACATGTGCCAGAAGAGAATTAGTGTCAAAAGAGAATCAGAAATGAGAGGGCACGTGAGCTAGAAGATAAACCATAAATTTCTAGTTAAAGACTTTAAAAGTGAAGGCGAACAAAACAAAACAAAAAGGTGGAAGGCTGCAAATGGAGGCAACGTGAAGAAGAATTAAGAGAATGGGAATAGGTGCGATAGGAGGGAATTCAAAGAGTTATGATAAAAAAAAAGTTTGCAGGAAATGAAGAGACACCATCTTGAAATGCTGATTTTATTTTGGGATGGTTGTTTTGAAGAGAAAGAGAGGGTTGCGCAGAAATTCATGGAGGGAGGGCTGCAAATTAAGTTGTAAACTCCACTCACACCATGTAATATGGCTGTGTAAAAATATTTAAAAACAATAAGTTACTAGAAAGGAATGAGGGTGCCGACCGTTGTGAAGATTAATATTCTTTTAATAAACTACTAAGTGCATCTGAGAAAGGAGGGCATACATTTGGTGACAATTTGCTAGTATATGTAGAACGTCATTCTAGTTCCCAATGTGCTCAGGAAGGCTCGAGACAATGAAATGATTAATGATGCAAAGAAACCCACAACACTCTGTTCACAACCATTAATTTTTTGATAGTCACATCGCAATACAATTGAAAACCACCTACAAAATGCCCAAACCTATGCACGTAGCACAAGAGAACGTGCAACAAACCCACAAATCCTCCATTCATTCATTATGGCCATGGATCTGATGTGTTAGAGCCTAGTCAAGCCAAAAAATTCACTACAAAAGTGTTGACAGAGCATGTTGTGTTAAAACGGGTCAAGAAAAGTTGAAACAGTTCCTTGCAAGAAAATCTTCTCAAATCAGTGCCTCGGTGATTAAACATCACTTAATCGCAAGATTTGATGCCAGGAAAAAAGATAAGAAACAGAACAAAAAAACAAAAACATGGGGCACACCTAGTCTGTTGCTGAAAGGCCCTTCGTAGAAGCTTTACTGCTGTGGCTTCCCAAGATCGTGGACTCGTGACTTGCTCTGAGCTTTGGGCCCTTTTAATCTTCTGAAAAGCCCTTTGTCGTTTCTGATGAAAAAACCTTTGTGCTTATTAGAAAACCCCCATTTGTTGTGCTTTGTCTCTGTTGTTCACTATTCTTTGTGCCCACTATGTTGTGCCTCTTTTCCTCCTGCCTCTGTGCTTTTGTTCCTGCTCGGGTTCTTGTTTGTTCTAGACCATTGTGGCTTACTCTGCAAGTTATTCAAAAGAAGAAAAATGCATATTTGAGCGACGGAAAATGAAAAAGAAGAGGGAAATAAAAACTTTATTTTAGAAAAGTACTTTTTTTATTGTCTTAATTTAAGACAATTAAAAAATTAAAAATATATTTAAGACAAAACTAATATTTTGTCTTAAATTAATGTCTTAAAGGCCCCCTTTATGTAGTAGTGTCGTTGATGGCTTCTTCAGTTCTTCTATTCCCTTTCGTTCGACTGCCAAGAGAGATATTCTTTGACTGCTTGTCAATCAAAAATCCAACATTCTATTCACGACAGCCAAAAATAGTTGTCATAATGGAATAAATTTTTGTTTAGTTGTCATATATAGTTTTCTAATAAGCGCACGTTTCTATTATGGATGTCTTGTTTAAGTGGGAAATCAAGGGAATCTTTCTTTAACTAGACTGGTAAAATATTGTGAAATCTCCATGTGTAGAATACTTTCACTTCATTGGCAAGGCCTTAGTCTAATTAGAAATGAGAAAAAAAAAGGGCCTGGTCTGGTTTTTCTATGTTGGTGGAATTTCATGTGTGACATTTGTTTGAGTCTCCATATGACCAGGTCACGTCTGCAGCGGCATTGCGGAATTAGTCTTGTCGCGCAGGTTAACTCAATCGCGCAACTATGACAACCATTGATCTTGGCGGAGGTACACAGTAAATATGGAGTTCGTGGTAAAAGGTGAACCGGATGGCTAACACTAAGGGGTCGGTCATCAGGACAATATAAAGGGCTTAAAAGATAACTTAAAATGACTGGAAACAGGCTGTCAAAGGTCACCACTAAAATAGAACAAAAGGAGAACGCAGCATGGCTAGGATTTATGGTTTAGGGTTTTAGACTAAAACCTTTAAAACACAGAAGATAAGCCCTAAATTTCATGGCGAGAAAAGTTTCAACATTTTTAAAGAGTGATACTCATTTGGTATGGCATAACTTAGAAAAAAAAAAAAGAAGATATAAATGTAATAATTTCAAATTTAGTTTTGTAACATCCATATCTAATGTTTCCAATTTGTTTCATAATATTAGCTTTAGTATTTCATATTTTATTAAGTTTTGAAGTCAACTATAATTTTGACATATGTTCATTTGGTAGCTCATAACTTGTTGTGTATGTATCGAAATTTAATTTTTTGTTTGTTTGTTGGAAAGAGGACTTCAATACCTATTACGTAGATATTTTCAAAAAAAAAATTCAGTGGTTTACTATTTTTCCATAAGCATTGAACAAAAAAGTTGATGTTTGGTGAGAAACCTATGATTAGTTAATCTAAAAACAAAAATCACAATAAACTCAATATATATTAAAATTATAATCATTGGAAAGATTGCTTTGAGTACTCCCATCATGAATTTCGGGCTTGAAACAAGATTGTTCCATTTGAGCTCTATTAGAGTTTTCAAAGGGGAAATCTACAAAACTAAGAGAGCTGGGAGATCTCAAATCCTGTGGGTATCGAAAAGGCTTCGATAGAACTGTAGAGGCCTAAATTGATTAAATTAAATATTTAATTAATTTAACCTTTCTACTTAATTAATTAATTTAATTATGTTATCCTTATTCCTCTCAGAATTAACTAAATTAAATTTAATTAATTCTATCACTATAGTCCAATAATTATTTTGTCAATAAATTAATTATTTCTCCTATTCTAAAATTCAAATCATTAATTCTTCTAAGTCCTATTTAGCAATTCCAATTAATTAGCTTAACACTTTCCCTAATCCCCACTTAGCACTTAATTCTTCTAGAACCCTGATTAATATATCTCTCAATTTTCCTCCTCCACCTTGTCTCTCATGGCACATCCTCCTAACTTCCCAGTCTAATCCTCATTAACATTAATCCTCTTCATCATTTGCACATTTGGTCCCTCATGATTAGAGTGAGTCAACCATTGCCATAAATGGTATTCTTATTCACTTCACCTTAATGTTAACTTTGTCATAGTCAAAGGATTTCAAATTCATTTATTTTTCCATAAATTCAAGGAATTTTTAATTTCTTTTCTTCTTTATTCTTCCAAGACTCCCTATTTCTAAGGAATTTTTAACTCCCTTGTCCCTCTTCCCAAGGAATTTTTAATTCTTTTTATTCTTCCAATGTGCCTTGGAATCTCTTCCCTATGCACCTTGAGGAGTGTGGAGACAAGAATTGTCTTTATGGAAAATCTCTTGGTCTCCACACCATGTCCTCTTAATCCTTCCCATCATTTTCATTCAATCTCCACCCTCCATTCTAAATCGATCTTGGCCCTCCATTTTGGCCTCTTCAAATCTATAAATTGGGGTCTCCTCCCCTCATTTCCATATCTCATACTCAAGCAATATTATGCTGCTACTTTGAGCCTAGAATCCATTCTTAGTTATAGTCAAATACATCCACACATAGTTCTTTTATAATCCTCCTTCATCCATCATAGCATCCATCATAGGATTATAAAAGGACTATGTGTGGATGGATTTGACTATAACTAAGAATGGATTCTAGGCTCAAAGTAGCAGCATAAGATTGCTTGAGTATGAGATATGGAAATGAGGGTAGGAGACCCCAATTTATGGATTTGAAGAGGCCAAAATGGAGGGCCAAGATCGATTTAGAATGGAGGGTGGAGATTGAATGAAAATGATGGGAAGGATTAAGAGGACATGGTGTGGAGACCAAGAGATTTGCCATAAAGGCATTTCTTGTCTCCACACTCCTCAAGGTGCATAGGGAAGAGATCCCAAGGCACATTGGAAGAATAAAAGGAATTAAAAATTCCTTGGGAAGGGACAAGGGAATTAAAAATTCCTTGGGAATAGGAAGTCTTGGAAGAATAAAGAAGAAAAGGAATTAAAAATTCCTTGGGAAGTGAGGGGCATGGGGAAGAGTAAAGGATTTGAAATCCTTTGATATGACCAAAGTAGGTGCATTTAAGGTTGGGAGGTGAGATGGCAAATGGTTGACTCACTCCTAATCATGGGGATTAGGAATGTGCAAATGATTAAGGAAGGGGATTAAGTGGGTTAATGAGGGATTAGGATGCAAGTGGGCGAGTTAGGAGGATGTGACATGAGGACACAGAATGAGTGGAGGAATTTAAAATTGAGAGATATTATTAATCAAGCTTCTAGAAGAATTAATTAGGCTAGGTGGGGATTAGGGAAAGTGATTTGTAGGAATCACTTTAGTTAAGCTAATTAATTAGAATTAATTAACTAAATAGAACTTAAAAGAATTAATGATTTGAATGACTTTAGAGGAATAAGAGAAATAATTAATTTATTGACAAATTAATTATTGGACTATAGTGACAAAATTAATTAAACTAAATTTAATTAATTATGAGAGGAATAAAGATAACATAATTAAATTAATTAATTACGTGGAAAGGTTAAAGTAATTAAATATTTAATTTAATTAATTTAGGCATCTACAGTTCTATCGAAGCCTTTTCAATAGAACATATGTTCTATCAAACCCCCTGGTTAGAGATCTCCCCCTCAAGCTTTCCTAGTTTCTGTAGATTTCTAGCCTTTGAAGCTCTAATAGAAGGCTCAAATGGAACAATCTTGACAAACCAAAATTCATGATAGTAGTACTTGAAGCAATCTTTCCAATGATTATAATTTTAATATATATTGAGTTTATTGTGATTTTTAGTTTTAGATTAACTAAACATAGGTTTCTCACCAAACATCAACTTTTTTGTTTAATGCTTATGGAAAAATAGTAAACAAGTGAAAAAAAAATCTGAAAATATCTATGTAATAGGTATTGAAGTCCTCTTTCCAACAAACAAACAAAAAATTAAATTTTGATACATACACAACAAGTTACAAGCTACCAAATGAACATATGTCAAAATTATAGTTGACTTCAAAACTTCATAAAATATGAAATACTAAAGCTAATGTTATGAAACAAATTGGAAACATTAGATATGGATGTTACAAAACTAAATTTGAAATAATTCCATTCATATCTTCTTCTTTTTAAAAAAGTTATGCCATACCAAATGAGTATCACTCTTTAAAAATGTTGAAATTTTTCCCACCATAAGGTTTAGGGCTTATCTTCTGTGTTTTAAAGGTTTTAGTTTAAAACCCTAAACCATAAATCCTAGCCATGTTGCGTTCTCCTTTTGTTCTATTTTAACGGTGACCTTCAGCAGCCCATTTCCAATCATTTAAGTTATCTTTTAAGCCCTTTATATCGTCTCGATGACTGGCCCCTTAGCATTAGCCATCCGGTTCACCTTTTACCATAGGCTCCATATTTACTGTGCACTTCCGCCAAGATCAACGATTGTGATAGTTGTGCAATTGCACGATTCAGTTAACCTACGCGACAAGACTAATTCCACAATGTCGTTGCAAACATGACCTGGTCGTTGGAGACTAAAACAAATGTTAGAGCACTCTACCAACATAGAAAAACCAGGAAGCTATTTTTTTCTCATTTCTAATTAGACTAAGGCCCTGCCGATGAAGTGAAAGCACTCTACACATGGAGATTTCACAGTATTTTACCAGTCTAGTAAACAAAAGATTCGCCTGTTTTCCCACTTAAACAAGGCATCCATAATAGAAGCTTGCGCTTATTAGAAAACTGTATATGACAACTAAACAAAATTTCTTCCATTATGACAACTATTTTTGGCTACCGTGAGCAAAACGTTGGATTTTTTATTATGTTTTCAATATAAATGGTATCTTGGAATCCTGCAAAACCCCATCCTTTGGCATAAAATATTCTATAGGGAACTTGTTAGGTCAAGGTTTGTCTGCATAAAACCAAATGATGGGGATGCAGAAATATTGTATGTATCCATAGACTCCCTGTCCAAAGTCACATTCAATGTCATTGATTAAATTGCTAACCTCGTGCAAATCTAAATTATTCTATATTTACTCTGATATGAAAACATAATCTAAGGAACAAAATATGTTACCCTTAAAATACTTGAAAATAAAAAATTTCAAATCTAAATTGCATTGAAAATAAGCTGTATGACTTTTAGGACTAGATTTCTTCATAGATTTCTCTGCATAGGCTAACTTCCACTGTTGTTGGCAGGCTGAAACCCTTAGATCCCAATCCCTGAAGACTGGAGTACTTCATATTGCAGGGTGCATAAAAGTGATATGTAAAGGATCTAATAAAGACATAATGTAAGAGACGCTTTGTTAACTTATTAAATGATCTACAAGATTCTTGCAAATTTTTTGGCTCGGGGAATTTTAAGTGGTTGTTTCTACAAAATCAAAAAGGACAAATAAATTTTGCAAAGCAGATTCATTCTCAGCAATATTACCTGAATATGAGAGTCTTTCAATTTGGCTAACAAGTCAAACTAGATAAAATTGTTCCTGAAGAACAAATTTGAGAAAAAAATATATATCACAAGATTGAATCAGACTTCATTCATGGCATGCTTTCATGGCTGAAGTTGTGTTCAATTTTATTATTTATGTTACTTCTCTAGAATGAAAATTGCCTTGTCAAACTATCTAGACCCTAGAGTGACCCTAGTATTTCTCTATTATAATTTATAACCAATAATGCTCTGTAATTAATATTTAAAATCTTGTAACAGTTTCCTTACCCCCATTTTCGAGAGGTATACATAAGGCATTATCTATATGGAGATGACAAGAATGGAGAAAAGAAAGAAACAGAGAAGGCTATTAAAGACAAAGACAACAAAGGGACCAACAACCCTAGCAGTGTCTGCAATTTAATAAATTGAGTGAATTTAATTTAAGAGGTCCCACATGGATCAGCTTCTCTTATGGATCTCAGGGTCTATTTCTCATGGTTTCCATGAAGTCAATTCTTTGTTTTCTATTCCAGCCCATGAGTTTTGCAAACAAAATCATTGTATGCATAATCTAAATTTCTATCTGGGCTATTCATAGTTTTCGCCAGATTCATAAGGACCTTCATGAAAGAAAAGGATGTCTTGGTTTAGATGGTTAATGTTTCCAGCTTCTTGAGACTTGGATTGAGTTTATCTTACTAGTTTGGCAACTTCATATCGTAGGAACTTGACCTTCCTCTTTGATTTTCTTGGTTGTCCTTGAGTAAAGGAGGCAGTCATAGGGTCCATTGATTTTTTCCTACTTGTTTTCATTGTGGCTTTGGAACCATAGCTACAGGTAGACATTTTTAAAAAGTTTATAATTATAATAAAATTAAAAAATTAAAAATATAAATAATAAATAACTTAACTCAGCCTATATTATATTTTTATAAATATGTTTCAATGGATTCCAAATAGAAAGACCCTGCTCCAACCAAAAAGAACATACATAGATCAGCATTAGAACATCCATAGTCCTAAGAATAATGAAGTGCATAGTATTTGACAACTCAATAGAAAAAGTATAGTTTCCTACTTCATGTCATGAAAACTTTGCACGCATATCAGATCTTGATTCTAGGTCAACTGCTTCTTTGTGAGATGAAAAACAACATCATAAGAAATAGAAAAAATGCAAATAACTTTGAACTATACAAAACAAACTCAAGGAGGAAAGCAGTAAAGAACTTGCAAAGAAAATGTACATATTTTTTAAACCCCTACAAGATGAAAGGTGGCAAATCATACTTTCCCGGAACCAGTGCTAAGTAGTCAATTGCTGAGGGAAAAACTTGTGAAATGGCATATCCAATGACAAGAATACTTATTTGTTATTTCAAGTTACGAGCTTAAATCTAATGGATGTCTATGGATAACCTATCAAAATATAGTTGGACAGAGATGCATACAAGCACTTCAAAGTTAGGTTGATAAAGAACCAAATAATAGTAAAAACATGCTTAGGTCTCCTTTATGGATACTTACCCACATAATGTGGTGATGTTCGTGATAATCGAAAAAAGTGGCCTTCACGCTAATTGTATATGAAGCAGACATTAAACATACACCATATTCCTTTTGATGATCTCCCTACAAACCTAATTTATATTGAAATTTGTTCGTAGAGTTCAAGTTCTCAAAAACAACTCAAAATTCACTTGCATTCTTCATCCTTTTCAAAAGCTAATACTTTGATGTGAAGGCAAGGTTCATGAAGGCCATTCTATAGATGTATGATTCTACACAAGACAACATCATTTGTACAAAGTGGATAGAATTTTCCACTCTTAAGGGATGTTCATTTAAGAGGCCAAGATGGATAGGGAGACTATGGCATAGGAAAATCCAATTCTATAGTAGACTATGTATAGGACTAATACTTTGACAACAACACTAGCTATTCATTGGTTGTCCCAAATTTCTAGTTCTTTTGTTGCTAAGAGGAACTAGTCTACTTATAGTTTCATCCACTCTATCAAGAGGAACCAACTTAACTCTAGGAACGCAGAAAAGCATATAGTTAGACATAGCACCTTGCATCTCATTGAATTCAACACTTATGTACATGGAGATTCCAGCAACTAGATAGAATGTAGTGCTAGAGGAGCTAGCACAAGTTGATGAAGATGCAACATAGACAAGGTTGATTGGTATTGATTTCGAGGAGCTTGACATTGAGGAGTCCAACAATTCGAATGATGAGGAGATTTTCATAAACTTTGCGGATGAGTGATGATTTGAGGCATTCAACCATTATGTGAATTTTGAGTGTAATCATCATTTTGAATATAACATAAATATAAAATATATTGATATTCGACATCTTCGTTGTTAATTGCAATATGTTTGAGTATTTCAAAGCTTCATATGTTATTCCTTGTATATTTTTTTTAAGCATTGTATATATCTGGACCACTGTCCCACCGCCATCCCCTTGCTCCCCAAATCTAGGCCCTCGGTCCCCTGTCTCCACCGTCCACCCCTCTCCCTGTCCTAAGACTGTGGAAAACTAGAAGTTACATAACAAACCAATTTAGGTTGATTTTGACCATAGACAAATGTATCATGATCAATTTTTCTATTTGACTTCATTTGAGCTACATACTAGTCAGTTACCCTTGCAAGAAACATTGGTGATGGTCTTTTGAAACCTATCTCTAGAAGTAGGCAGACAGGGGTAAGTAAGGAAATGATTTCTGATAAGCACAAAGAGAAGCATCTTAAAGCTCCTGTCATATGGCATGAAACAAATGAAAGGTCTTTATAAGTTAAACATAGTGATTTGTGATGGTTGTCCATTCATTTAAAGTCCTTTCCAGATATTTGAGATCAAGGAGATACTAGATTTTCTTCTTAAGCTTAATGAAATTTCAAATCTTTCAATACAAATGACTGAATTCAATCTTCTCAGTCCAAAATCATGTTGAGAAGTTGAGACTCCATAGAAGGAAAACACATTATATTGCTTTAGTAAATAGAACACAAACACAGTTCCAAAACAGACCTTAAAAGTATCTTTGCCAAAACTTCCATAACATATGCACAAAGGTTGGCTAAGTTTGCTTTTCCTATCCAATTCGGTCTCTGCACTTTCCATTTTATTATTTTTTTTCATTAGTTTCTAGTTTCTACCTTTTCCTTAATCTCACAAGAGTTTTCTAAAGAAAAGATGCATAAAAAGAAAGCTCATTCTGTAAAAATGTTACATACCTACATCTATATATAGAGACAACTTAAAAATTTTACTAAAAAGTTGATAAATGTAAGTAAGCTGTCTTTTACCTTCCATCAGATTGTAGAAGATTTTTCATAGATTTTAATGAGACATTTTTATCCAGTTGGGTCAAATCATCGCCCATCATTCTCAGAATAGATAAAGCAGAGTAGGTGCTTGCCAAGTGACCACCATTATTGAAGTTAACCTGTAGAAAACACTGAAGAATAAGAAGACTAAACAAATAACTGCATTTAAAAGAAAGACTTCAAGATAAATTTGGACCAAAGGGATTAGAACATTGATGTTTCGGACAACACTTTCTGGAGAAAAACATCAATATTCTGATCCCTTGATCACTTTATCACAAATTCTCTCCTTCGCATTGTGGATTGTGGAAGCTTAAAATCTCTAATATACTTATATTGGTTTAATCAAATAACAAATTTAAAAAACTTAAAGTTAACTTACAAGTCAGTCATAAGTTATAGTTTTGCCAGTGTGTTCCCCATTAAACAATCATGATAAAATAGCACATTCTCTAGATTGCAATAGTATTTTTGAACATAGTAACGAGACGCGGACGTGGCTCAGACTCGGCGAGGGCGACTCGGCGCGGGACTCGGCGAATCCGGACGCGGACGCGGCGCAGACGCGGCAAAATGAATAAAAGTTGAAAAACCCTAGAAATTTAGAGATTTTTAAGGATTTAAAACTTGTTTCAAGCACCCTTTATTGAATACAACACAAATAAAAGCAAATTTGATCACATGCATAAGTATACAATGATTACATAAGTATAAGGTACACATTGTAGTTGCGTTGCTGAAGGAAATAACATACTTAGATATATAAAATTAGTCAAATGTATACAAAACTCATGGAATATGAAATCCATGACATCAAATGTTCCATACAAATATGAAATATGAAATATGACATCAAATCAAAATGTTCTATGACTCTATGCCCTATGGCATAGTGGAGCCAGCATCCTTCCTACGAAGGCGTCTAAAGGGCCTGGATGATGTTGCAGCTGCAGCCATAGTCTCTGCCTGTGTCTGACTCTCCATGCCACGCTCACCAACAACATCTATGCCTCCTCGTGCTCTAGCCTCCTCCTCAGCCATGGCTACAACCTCGGCCTCTCTCTCTGCCTGGTCCACCCAATCAAGGTCCTCGTCACTAAAGACTGCATCTGTAGCCTCAGTGGTCCACTCAGACTGTGGATCAACCTCGTCTAGATTGATCGGGGTTTTGTCATGGTCAAAAAGCTTCCTGTATCTGAGCCGAAGATTGTAATGAACATATACCAAGTCGTTCATCCTCTCCACTGTCAATCTATTGCGCTTCTTGGAGTGTATGTGCTCAAACATACTCCAATTGCGCTCACAACCAGATGAACTGCATGGCTGGCTCAATATACGAATGGCAATATTTTGCAGGTTCGGTGTATCAGAACCAAACATATTCCACCAGCTATCTGAGATGAGAAAAAGAAACAAAATCAATCTCATTTCAAGTTTCAAGTTCAAGTTCAACATTTAATAATAAATTATAATATAAAGAGATGAAAATTATGCCCTTAAATATATTTTTACCTGGTAGTAATGTTGTCCTATTATCTTTGCACATTTGACGTGCAAAGAAGTCTCCATGTGCCTTAGTGAAGGCATCTATCTCCTGCACCACCTGTGTAGTAACAGCAGGCAACATCCGCTCCAATGTCGTGTAGAGCCCACTAAGAATTTCTCTATCTGCACGAAGATCGCGGTGGAATTGGAAGGCCGGATTCGAAACATGCGGCTGCATGGATGGGCCTATGAAGTTGGTTTTGCCATCTCCTATCAATGATATCCCAAATGGGACGATACTTCTCCTCAACTCCACCATAGACGATCTAATGGCCTCTTTGGCCCTATCCATGCCCCCTCATATATGTAGCCCATTATGGCTTCTCCCCATCCTGCAACTCGTAGGAGAACTAGCAAGGGCTCAATAAACTGCAAAGTGCAAACATGTTTCACAAATAAGTGTGAATGAAAATAAACAAATAAAAGTAAGATATGATTAAAAATTAGAACATAATAAAGAATTAAATTTTACCTTCACAATCTCATCCATTGGTGTCCAAACCCTTGCTCATCAAAAATGCAATCAGCCACAGCAATCCTGCAGTGCTTGTAGAAAAGGATGAGGAAGACCACTCCTCACTAGTAAACATGCGCCTCAAAGCTGCCCTTGACCGAATCAAGGATTGCATCGTGATAAAATTTGTTGCAAACCTGGTGATGCCAGGACGAGACAACTCCCTCAACCCCGTGTATTGCCTCATAAGGTTAAGCACCCATGTGTGGTTGTATACAAATTTGCAAACATTTTTTGCTGCTTCCACACATGTTTTGATCCATGGGAGCTTCCCAAGATCCTCCAACATGAGGTCAATGCAATGGGCGGCACATGGAGTCCAAAATATAGTAGGGTGCCTCTCCATCAATAACCTACCAGCAGCAACATAATTTGCTGCATTGTCTGTCACCACTTGCACTACATTTTCTTCCCCCACATCAGCTATCACCTCCTCTATAGCCTCACACAGATATGTGGCATTTTTTATTTGGGCAGAAGCATCAATGGACTTAATGAAGACGGTGTCACCTGAAAAAATAAGCAAAACCAATTATTCAATAAATTAAAAAACATAAATCAGCCATATTAAATTATGTGATTCACTAAATAAAATTCAAATTCCAATGCATTGAAGGAAGTACAATTACCTCCGGAGGAAACTAGGAAATTAAGCAACGTCCTATTTCTCCTATCAGTCCAACCATCAGTCATGATGGTGCAACCAATCATGCTCCACTGCTTGCGTTGCTCCTCTAATTGTGCTTTCACATCTGCCACCTTTTGAGTCAAAAGTGGGCCCTTTAATTCATCTTCGCTAGGGGCTTTGAACCCCGCCCCACATATGGTTATCGCATCAACCATGTTTTGCCAGAAAGGTGACCTATAACATGTCATAAATAAATTGATAAGTTACATAAGTATTGTAAAATTTGAATTCGATAATGAGATAATGAGATACATCTAGATTCTAAAATTTAAATATAAATTTTAAAACAATTAAATGAAAAAGAATTACCTGGCTACATGGAAGGGAATGGTGCAGTAGTACCAAAAGTCTGCAATTGCCTTTTTGGCTGCATCATGTGCGTCCTTGTTCCAACCCATGCTCTCAAGCGACGGTTGGGAACCAGGGGTAGTGCGTGGTACAAAATATGAGTCCACCCTAGATTTACGAACTCTAGGGCCAATGCTAACACTGCCACTACCACTAGCAGTAGCAGCGCCACCAGCACTAGGAGTACGCATAGGCATTGCTGATGCAGAAACAGAAGCACTACCACAAGCACTAGCACTAGGACGGTATGGAGGCATGGAACAAGCATCTCCAACAGCACCAAGTCCCTGTCCAACTCCAACACTCAGCAACTCCTGTTTCTGTTTCTTTTTCATTTCTTTTTGCCTTTCAAAAGTTTCTAATTGCACCTGCACTTCACGAACAACCTCAATAGGTGCTACAGGGCAACCCACTACATCATGGGCGGGTATGCGTGCAAGATGATATTTTAATCGATTTATGCCTCCATGATATATTGTTTTGCAGTAGAAACATTTGGCGTCTCCTTTTTTCATTCCGGGAAAGATTTCAGCATGTTTCCAAGCAGGGTCTTTTCTGACTGGGGTATGAGACATTGTGAAAATAATAATATGGTATGATTTGCAAATGAATGTGGCTGCACAAAATAGGGTTTCTAAAATTATTTAAGTTGCAAGTAGGGTTTGTAAAAAAACTATGCAAACTCAAAAGAATAGTGATTTTACAAATTACAATGAAATATTTGTTAAAAAAACACAAAAAAATCAATTAAAATCGAACTTACCTCTTAGATTTAGCTTGGAATGCAATAGAAACTCCTCCAAATCACTGGTAATGAGCTTTCAATCCACCTCCTTGCTGGTATGAAGCTCCCTAAATGATATATGCCCTTGGATTTGTCTTCAACAAGTTGTTGGTTGCTCTCTCTTCTCCTCCTATTTTTTTTCACAACTCTCTCTTCTCCTCCTATTTTGCCAAATGAATGAAATGAGTGCCCTTTTAGGGCAAAATAGAAGATATAAGTCAAAAAACAGAATAAAAAAATATTATCTTTTAATGTGTTTTTGGCCTTTTTGGCCGCTGCTGCCGCGGCCGCGTCCCACAGTCGGGACTCGCCGCGTCTGGCGCATCCAGACCTGAACACGGCCGCGCGCGCGTCCGCGCGCCTAGGACGCGGCCAGGGCCGCTCAGCGCGGGACTCGCTGCGTCCAGAGGACTCGCGGCGAGTCTCGGAGCTATGGTTTTGAATTCATAATACATACTCCATCCATATCCTTTAATGTGTGGGCTGAAGATCCTTGGAAGCCAATAGGAAATCCTGAGAAAGAGTAGTATGTTTATATCAATATCAACCAAACATGTTTAGCATTCTGGAAAACAAAATACAACTATAGAAGCTAAAATCCAGGCAAGGCTGTTTTGTCATTCAGATTTGAATGCAAAATATACCATTTTTGTCTTCATTATCTGAGGGAAGAATTTGCAAGTGATACACCCAATTGGTAACTCTTTCTGCATCAACCTGCACTGCAGAGAAAAATGGTTAAATTTCAGATTGATAACTTAAGGTTTATGCTTGCAACATGCTAGGTTGTATTGGACACCTGCAACAGCTAAACATCTGAAAAGAAACAAAGTGAATCTACAAGTAAAAGTAGAATAGGTCTCCACAAACAAAGGAGCCTACAGTCCAACATCAGTTGGAAACTTGAGCAGTGCCATGAGTAGAATGGTTGGAAAAAGTCTTTTTTGCAGGTCTTACTATTGCTTTAATTGGGCACTCCAAATAAATTGCCTTTTAATTATGTAATTAATTATTATTAAGTTACTTTTATTTTATTTTTGGAGAGAAAATAATTTAAATAAAGGGTCCAAATGTAATGTTTATAAAGGCAAATCTAACACCTTCATTTTGTATTTGGAAAAACTATTATTTTCTTGAACTCAATTTTGATTTGGAACTCTTGCGGACAAAAACCCTCTAGAATTGTTGTTTGAGTTGAGGACGAAAACCCTCAATTCTACTATACCGTTGGATACAATTTATGAGCAAATTTAGACTATTTAATAACTATATGCTATTTCAATGCTGCGTGAATGAATATACTGCCACACCTTGTGACAGTAATCACTCCTAACAGCTGTAGTACAGTCAGTTATTAGCTACATATTATCATAAATATTAATTGAACTTTCATCACCTTATTTTCTCAATTCATAGCATTTCATATATTGGTGATTTATTACATTAGCGGACTATCTATGTTGAAAATTCTTATTTGATGCCATCAATTATTTATCTCAATTATCTTCAGTATTTTACACAGCCACTCTAGACTTAGCCACTTTTTCCTTTGTCAAAAAATAAAATAAAAGGGAAATTGGATTTGGACTCATTCTGAAGCACCCGCCACCCAAAAAGGTTTTGATCACTATTTACCCACTGGCCTTGAAGGTTGCAATCTGGGTATAGCGCTAGGATTTTTACTCAGTCAATACTATTGGATTGACAACGGGCAGTTAGATTCAATTGCTATTCCTTACCTTTTATGATTTTTATATGATCACTGCTATGTTTAGTTAGTTTAAATTACCAGCACTAACTGTGCGCATTTAAAGTTTTATGCATTACTATCAGCCTTATTCAGAGTTCTATAACTGTCTAAAAATTACATGTTAGTGCCCAGCATTAGCATCAGGTTTTCACATATCAGAAATACAAAAAGTTATATATTTTCATAATCAAAAATTGCATATTGTTATTGTTCATTTCAGCCTCCTAGCTTAGGGTTTATTCTTTACAGTCCAGCATTTACATTCAGCGTTTCCTACAACCTTAAGATACAAAAAAAATCATATATATTCAAAACAATCAAAAAGGGGGGATATTACAAGCAGATGATGTACAGGAAACATCAATACTATGAGAGGAAACAACAAAGGGGAAGGAAATAAAGAATTTTCTCATTCACTGATTTTTAACCCCACCATCTTCATTTTAAACCAAAGCAGAAACGAGAGGCATAATCAGTTTTTGCCCCAAAAAACATATAGAGCACATGCACACACACAGCTTATGGTAGTCCATAGTCTCTGTAATGAACCAGGGCAGTGTGACATACAAAGCCAATAAATGGCAGTCCAAAGTCTCTACAATCAACCAAAAGGCAGTTCAGTGTGCTATGCAAACCCAAAAATCACACACATTTATTTACATGGTTTGATTCTTTCATGTGTACACACAGATACTAGTAGGAATCGGATTGAATGTGTTGTACACTTTGCAAGTCTTAGTAAGAATGTTGAGGTATTATTGTAATTTTGGGATTCTAGATAAAGATTGCAATAATCTAATGTCGCATGTGCAAATGGTCTCCTTAAGGACAACATGAATTATTCCTAACACTTGGAATAAAGTTGAGAGGGATAATTTGGAGTCAAACGTGGGTAAAGGAGCCCATCTTGGAAGAGCTAATGCTTCTCATGCAAAGTGTAGCACTTGGATTTGGGAGATAATCATAATGCTTGTGTTCCATGTAAGTATTGTACAAGTGTCATTTGGAACCATCCACAGTTTTGAATACAACTTGATGATTATGCTCAAGCCAAAATTCTAATTTTAGAGGGAGGAAGCCCTAAGAGAGGCTACTCTAAATGAATTCAACAGAGAAGAAAATGGAAGGGAGGAAGAACTGCTGTCAGGGGATTGTCAAATCACTGTCATAATGCTATGTGAAGGTTGCTGAAAGATTGTTTGTTTTAAAAATGTTGTTAGGGCCGACCTATTGACAGCAAAAGGAGTGACTGATTGGATTGTTGTGCAAAGGGGCCAACAGACTGGTGTATATGCTGACTGTTCAACGAAGCAGGGCCACCCTGGCTAGAAGGAACGAAGGGGCCGACAGACTGATGTAAGGGCTGACTGGCTCTCTTAATATTGGAAGAAACTGTCATAATTGCAGGGTCGACTGGGTCTGTCAAAGGAAGCGCCTGTCTAAGGGTCTGGCAAGGCCGATTTTCACAAGATTAGCCTACTGTTAAAAAACTGTTGTTACAAACCAACTGTTTGCAGTCAAGGTCAACTGAAGAAAAAGACAACTACTGTTAAAGAGCAAACTCAGAATCAAATCCTTGGAAATTCAAATCAAACCCTAAAAAACAAAGCGATGTTCTAGAGAATGGCTTTCTTTTCTGATCTAGCACCAAATATGGGCATGATGTATCCCTTCGAATCAAACCATAAACCCTAAAAAACAGAGGGATGCCACAAGTCAATGCGCCCATGAACCAATAATAGGCATCTGAAAACATTGAAGTTTTAGGGGTACTCGATTCTTGAATTCGAGACAAGATTATTGCAGCCTTTTTAAGGAAAATATTGGTTGTGAGTTAAAAGTGCTTTCATGCACCTGATTGTGTAGATGACCAGCTGTTCGATTGCCTGCCTTCGCCTCGCTTTCACCTAAAATTACCTGCTTTGACCGCGGCTGCTGATGATGATAATGACTTTCACCATGGCTGTGACTTTCGTCTCGCTGTGACAATCACCTCGCGCGCCTCCTTGTGAAAATATACGCGCACCTTCTTGTGATGCTATGGGAGATGTACTGTTGGATTTAGAATTTGAGCTGCAAGAGACTGCAATGGAGAATAAACTGGTTGATGACAGTACACTCAAATCGACGAAACACTCACTACGTACGTCCACAAAGTTACTGAGTGCCAAAAACAATTATTACCGTCCAATAAATTTTCTTAAGGCATCGAGACCCCATCCAAACCTCCAAACATATAAGTCAGTTAATAGTCTCAAGAACAAATTCGGCTGACCCTTGTAAAAGCGCTACTAAATGCGTCGTCTGGAGCTTAATTGAATTAGCCCTACAGCTTTGCAATGGCATTCAACAAGAGTGTGGCGTTATTGTTGTTGGTGATGATAACGGTGATGAACGGGCACGCGAATGCCTTGCGACCAGATATGAAGCGTGTGCATGGCAGCAATATGTCTTTTTCTCAACGCCTTCGCGCTGCTGTCCACAGAAGCAATGCAAGGCTGAGAAAAATTGAAACATCAGTAACGGGAAAAGCCGAAGCCATGGACATGGCGGCTCCTGTGAAGCGGACAAATAATCTGAGCGAATTCCTGATAACAATGGCCATCGGAACATTGCCGCGTAAAATGGTTGCAGTCTTGGACACGGGCAGCAATCTCGTCTGGACGCAATCTCAGCCCTGCAAAAACTGCTACGCTCAGCCCGACCCCATTTTCGACCCCTCCAAGTCGAGCACTTACGCCAAGCTCCCTGTAACTCCTCCCTCTGCTACTCCCTTCCCCGCAAAACCTGCCCGCAAGAGTGTCAATACCTTTATTCATACGGCAACGGTTCCAACACCACCGGCGTCTTATCAAAAGACACGCTCACTCTGAGGGACAGTAGCGGAACTCTGCAGGCCATCGAAGAGGTTGCATTTGGCTGCAGCCACGACACGCCACGAGGAGACGGCTTTACTGAAGCGGACGGTGTGCTGGGGCTCGGGCGAGACAGCTTGTCGCTCGTCTCGCAGATGGGCTCCACTGTCGGATCCCGATTCTCTTATTGCCTCACCTTTTTCATGGACGATTCTCCCTCAGTTACAAGCCCTCTCTTATTGCAGTCTCTTGCAGCTGCAAAGCAAATTCTGAGTCCAAAAGTACATCTCCCATAGCTGGCCTATCAACACGTTGCTCAGCAAATGGGAAATGCCTGACAAACTCGAAGGTGCAGATGAGTAGCTACTAGTGCCTCTCTTTCCAGAGGGCTTGTCAGCACGTCGCCGACGAATAAAACAAACTAGAGGAAGAATGAGAACCAACACAGCAAAGTATCTCTCTCCATAATGACCTGAGAAACACAATAAGGGGTAGATGGGTCAACAGAAATACGTTAAGGTTGAATGTATCAGAAGTAATCTCAGACCGATGAGATTTGGTCTGGCAACGCTGGCTGGAGAGTATGTACGCAGCAGTTGCAAGGACGAGTATTATAAATGCCTCTTCCCTGTAATAGCTAGGGGAGAAGACCCATTATGTGCGAGGGCTAACTTCACGCAACTGTAGAATTCAAACCATATGTTGAATTGGAAAAAAAATTTATGGGTATTTTTCGCTCAAAGTTAAGATCTTATAATTAAGGTCTTGGCTTATGGGCAATTTGGTAGAGTGTGGTAGCGTCGGATATGCACGCAGAGGTCAAAAAGACACCTTTTAGAGGTGTCGTCTGCTTGCCGGCACCTAACAACCCAGTATCCAGTAGCTATAACCACCTAATAAAATTTAAAAAACACCTTAATGTGTTACTTTTAACATCTAATTAAGACTATTTTATCATTCAAATCCGCTCAAAAGTTAATAGGTCTAATTCATGTTAGCACCTTATAAAATCATTTTGGCGCCCATTAAAAATCACTCCTACATATTAATCTCCTTACTAAAGCACCGGACACCAAACACATTACACCCCAATTAATCTTCATTTGGGGTCCTAGTGATGCATATGACTAATATTTTTTTTGTGGATATCCCATTTTATTCACTTATTTTACCATGCGCTCTATCTAGAAGCTTCTCGGTGATGGAAGCGAATGCAGATGGCGACGACTCTCCACGGCTCTTGCTCGTGCGCACGGCTTGAGGTAACATCAAACATCGTTCTCCTTTGAATATGCAAACAATGGTACTAGTTAATCATTTTTTTCTGCATCTTTCATGACCCATGAAGGGTTTATTCAATGATTGAAAAACTATTACTGCTTGTCTATGAAATAAATCATTCCTCTTACACGCCTTTCGCCATGTGTTGTTTTATTTTGTAGGGTCTTGGTACTGGCGTTTTACACATGAGTTTTTTTGGGGTTAAATGATTTCTTCTCCTCATTTTACTGCGTGCTCACAACCTGGTAAAGTCAATTGTATCATGATTTTCTCTGCATAAATGATGATGAATTTCGTGGGTTTGACCACATGTCTACAAAAAATGATTTTTTGTTTTGCATCGATCTTTTTATAAAAAACCCATGTGAATATGGGCATAACTCGGCAAGCCCATTTAGTATAGGCCATTTTTGTGAAAACCCTTACTTTGTTTTTCCAAATACGAGTTTTTTGGGGGTTAAATGATTAAATACGACTTGGTAAAGTCGATTGTCTCATGATTTTGTCTCCATAAATGATTAGGAATTTCGTGGGTTTGAACACATGTCTACAAAATAATATTTTTTGGTCTGCTTCGACCTTTTTATAAAAAACCCATGTCACTATGGGTATAAATTGGCAAACCCATTTAAAATAAATATGTATTTATGAAAACCCTTGCTTGGTTTTTTCCAAATTCATGTGCTTAAGGAATTAATCTCATGAAACCTTTGCCTGGAATATTCTGCATCTATCTGAAAACGCACTTTTGTACTCCTACGAGTAAGGAATTATTATTATGAAACCCTTGGTTAATTTCTTGCGCACACTTCTGAAAACCCAAGTGTGTAATCGATCTACCTCTGTTCAAAAAAATTGATCCTCTTACACGCCTTTTCGCCATGTGTTGTTTGATTTTGTTGGGTCTTGGTGTTGATTTTTTTTCCCACATTGTATGTATGTATGTACACATACATACATACATACACATATATATATGTATGTATGTATGTATGTATGTATATGTGTAAGTATGTATGTATATGTATGTACACACACACACACACACATATATATATGTATGTGTGTGTGTGTATGTATGTATGTATGCACACATACATATATATAGATTTAGATATATATATATAGATACATGATGATTTGGCATTGTGGGTTAAGGTACACGAATTAGCATACGAATGAGCAACCAAGTAGCAAATGTTATATTTGTTAGAAGTTCGATTTGCATAAGTTAATATCTCAGATTTAGTATTTGTGACTTTCGATTTTCATAAATGATAGCTCAGATTTATTTTGTTTTAATTAGTTTGACACGTATAGCCAGTTCACTATTTTGCGTTTATATTTATGGTGTTGTTTGTTTGATACTCTTAAATGAAATGACTCAGATTATACAACATAAATGTTACTCACATAATTAAAATATATACATTATGTTTGATGCTTGTAGTTTTATGAGTTTTTGATACTGTATTTAGGTTGTTCAATATGTAAGTTAAGTGTAGCTTTCAACAGCATGAGTTGTATTCGCTTTCAAGTGCATATTCATGTGTAATTAGTGTAACTATAGATAAGGAAAATTTATCCCAAAGAAAACTAATTAAATAGGATAGTTATATGACAAGGATTGTCTTTTATGTATATTGATCTTTTTTTGATTTATTTTATATCTCATCTTTTGGAAAGTGATTTTGAATCTTGTTTAATGGTGTTTCCTCCTATAAAGTATGTTTATGAGTGATAATTCTAACCTTCCTTGCTGTAATAGTAACCCACAATGCCAAATCATCATGTATCATGTTTGTAGATATATGTGTATGTATGTATGTATTAAAAGCAACGACAAGCATCTTTTGCACATTCCTCTAATATCCTAAGTCTCAGGTAGGTACTTATAGTTATTTTCATTTATGCAGTGTCTTCTTACTTTATACATTATAGTTATA
>VDFB02352055.1:0-47618 GCA_007258455.2 Sequoia sempervirens | reverse complement strand
AATCCCAAGGACAAGCAATAACACATGCATTTTGTCAAAGATATTTGCTTCCTAAAGGGTTTGAAGTTTTGATGACAATGTTGAATGATTGTTTCCAAATGTTTACGAACAAGCAGAGTGTTTTGTAACCAAGAACAACTACAACCCTATGGCTATGAAAGGCTATATTTGTTGAGTCCCCACTTCGACAAGTCTAGCTACGCTTATTTTTAGTGAATGGTTAGATGCTTGACCCAACTGGCTCCCCTCCATGGCACTCACTTATACGGGGAAACCAAGCATCAACACCCATGAAACTCCCATGGAATGCTTTCCATTTCTACTAAATATTCAGCGTGGTACTAACCACCATTCTTGCACCAACAAATAGATAGGGATTTTGGCCTTTCTACAACAAGGGTTTTAGTTTGGACTTTTCATTCATAGGAGTTGACCCAACGTGGCGAGAGACCATTGCTTCCCTTCTCGTCGGAGTCAACCGTGTGATATTGGCGTTTATTCCAATACCCACATTTATATCCTAGCTGGAAATAGTCTTGGCTTTAGAGTGTTACTGGTTGATCTGCCTCTGGTGAGTACTTTTCCCCACAGCCTCTATTAGTTAAACAAAAGGAGTAAAACATATTCATAGTTCCGGATCAACTCTTGCTGTAAATAAAGCAAGAACACATGTAATAGGCTTACCCACTCACAAAGTTTTGTTGTTCAATCTTAGTTCCAAATGAAGTGTGGAGGTAATCACTTATCCCAACCTAAGACCACCAAAAAGCATTTTGATTCTCAAGATCGCCATGAGGCGCGAAAGAAGCGCATACGTCTTTTCAATGGTGTTAGTTTGAGTAAGAAATCACAAAACAAAGTAGCACTCTTTCATTTTAAAACCACAAAGAAAAAGTGAATTCTTTTTTTATTGCACCAAATCAAATGTGAAGATTGCCTTGTTCAATTGTTAAATCCGAAAAAATCAACTCTAGTAAGTTTGTGTCCTAAAGTTCGTTTTAAACCCTTTTGTAATAAGAAATTGAAGTGTTCTTTGTAAGAGCCCAAAAAAAAAGATGTGAGTTGATCTCAAACAAAAAACTAAAGCATAAAATGGAAGCTCAAAGCATTTAAAAATGCTTTATAAACTCTGAATTTAATGCTCAATTCTCCAAGATTCCTCCAAAGATTGCTTTTTATGCTTAAATGTTTGCAAGTCTTTGGTGCGAACAAAAATTCTTCCTCCTTGCTTTTCCTTCCTTCCTTTGTTTTCCTCTGTTTTCCTTCCTTCCTCGTTTTCCTCCACAAAATATCTCAATTCATACGTACTTGGCATAACCTTTCCCAAAAAAAAAAAAGTTTTGTCAATCTATAAGATGAATTGTCAGTCACACCATTAAAACTGATTGCAGTACCAAAGAGCCACATCTATCAGTGATGCAAATATTTTCATTAATTCTCTTCAATCCTTGTCGGTTCAAGTACTCACGTGTTTGCTTGACTTGTCAAGACATTCAAAATATTTAATTCCCTATTAAAGTGGATCAAAGTTGGATGTTGTAGAGGAATAGATAAAAATTATTTACGCAAACTTTCAAGAAAATACAATTAGTAGGCACAAACTTAAAAAGGTGTAAACAACTACTATTAGAAGGCACAAAACCAAAATTTCAAACCTTTTCCCAGCACCCTCCCTTATGTGAAAAACACAAAGGCGTTTAGAAACATTCAAGCTAATGTAATTGGCAGGTGTGAAACCAAATTCCACAACCTTTGACCAACAATCTCTACCTGTACATGCAAACTATTGCTCCTCCGACATGCCAACTAATAACATAGGGATAGACAAGGCACGTGAACTACTTGAAAGACTCACTCAAAGAGATGCGGTCACATGGACTGCCCCCCAAGTGTAGGATAGGCACCAAATGGTTTTATTAAAAAGGATTTTGAAACTTTCAAGCAAGTGCAGTTGGCAGGTGTAAAACGACATTCCATTGTTCCTGGCTCATCATATTACTTTTGTATCCCCTTATTTGCACCATTCACCAGAAAACATACTAATCCCTATGCATAAGGCATTATCTGCAAATTATTTTGACTTATTGGCTGCGTGGTCCTAAAGAATATTCGACCCATATCTTTCATCAAGATTCTCCTCTAATTTATTTCATGTTGCTAGTGATGTCATTGAGAACCAATGAGAAAAGTTTCTAAGAAACATTAGCCCTCCATTCAATAGTTCCATCACAATCCTCTACTCCAATTGTGAGCCAGAGTTTGTTCATCACTCACCCTACCATGACCTAGCCATCTAGACTATAACTTTTCTCAAGAGGCTCTGAAGGAAGATAAATCACAGCAGTCAGTCACTTCCACTCCTCACCATTACTAGACAATTTAATGTGTGGAAAGCTGGTGTCAAGAAAACTATACAAGCCAAAATCCCATTTGTATGCAAAATGTGGGATATCCAAAATGCGCATGCGCTATTTTTTCTAAATAGCTTAGAGAAGTCATGTTTTCAAAATAGCCACTCATAAAAACATAGACCAATGTTTTCTTTATCTCACCGTTCACAACAAAATAGTTTTAGAATGAAATAAGACACACAAAAAAGAATGATCGGGCTCATACAGATCCTCTATTTTTTAAAAATTCAATAATCCCCTATTGACTTTCCTCGCGATCTACATGAATTATGTTCCCCCATAAACTTTCCTCAGTAGTTGTGTGAGTACTCATTCCCCAGGAAAGAAAAACCCCTCACACAATCCATATGTCAGAGAATTAACTCCCTTTGGCAACAAGTAGATACATATCCATTTGAAAGGAAAAAAAACCAATCACGCAATCTAGATACATGAGAAACTTGCTAGAGTTAATACAAAATCCCCTTTTTAAGTCTTTTCCAAAATCTTCCTTTAAGATTTGTCTTCAATTCTCAAAGTTATTTAAATCTACCGTTGATATGGAGTACATTGACATATTTTTGTTTTTTTTCTTCTGACATTTACAATTTTGTCTATCTCTATTCGTGACATATTAAGAGGCCTATCCACATAGTGGATTGGTGCTACTTTGATGTGAAAATTAGCCCTTTCCCAACCCTTGACAAGCTTGATGTTGCAAATGATAATCGGAAAAATTAGCTCTCAATGTGAAGAGAGTAACTTTGCATGAATTGTGGATAGATTGTTGAAGAATGAACCTTCTATTTATAGAATCTCAAGTTGAAAGAGTACCCAAAAGAGAGCAATGTGGTACAAAGATTTATCCAATGAGAAGGAGCCACTTGTCACCTTGTGATTGGATGGAGGATGTGCAAGTTTTGGTCAATGTTCCAATAAATGAGATTAGTTGGCCTTTTCAAATTCAAATTTGGCTTACATTGGAGGGAGAAAAAGAGACTTAAATGCCAAGTGGGGGACATGTAAGAGGGGAGTTATTGCCATGTTGGAAGGTTCAAGTAAACTTGTTTACAAATTCAAACTTGAGGAATATTCCCCAAAGATGCCTTGTTGAGGGAAAATGAGGTTTTTATAAATGAATTAAAATGCCTTATTTGTGCAAGTGGGAAAAGCTAGAGGATGTGATGGGTGATTAAATTAGATTAATTTAGTGAAGGATTAGGTGATTGACCCATTTGACTTAGATACTTGGATTTATTTAAATAAAAAAGGAGGAATATGAATTTGAGATTTAATTAAATAAAGTTTGGTTTATTTAATTAAAAGGATGATGTAAGATAAAGGTTAATTAATTTGAAGGAGATGAACTTAGGAGATGATTTATAAAAGATGGAATGCTAGGATTTGATTAAAATTGATTTATTTAATAAAATGAGGTAATGATAGGCTTAAATTAAATAAAGTTAATTTATTCAATTTAAATGGATGATCCTTAGAGATTGAATTTAATCAAAAGATGGAATGTTAGGATTTGATTAAAAATTGATCTATTTAATCAAATGAGGTAATGATAAAGTGAATTTTATTTAATTAGAGGATAAAAGGTTATATTTAATTAAATGAAGGTTATTTAATTAAAATGGTGAATTGAAGTGCATGCATATTTTGTGTGTCTACAGTCACCTCAACTTGGCCATTGGCCTAGGGGTGATAAGGAGTAGACTTTCTATGTCTTATGTTGTACTCATTGACTAGTGCTACAACAAGGGTTGATGTGAATTGAGCCCCTTAATCAATCACTATCTCTCTTGGAACTCCATACCTTGTGAAAGAATCCTCATAAAGAAATTCAGCAACCTTATTTTCTCTTGCATGCTTCATGGCCTTAACTTCTACCCACTTAGTTACATAATCAGTGCAAACTAAGATATAAGACTTACCATTTTATGGAAGATCAATAGGTCCCACAAAATCTAGTCCCCATTTATCAAATGGAGTGATTACTACCTGAGGGAAAAGTGGAATCTCATCAGATTTGGTTGGTTTTCCCATCCTCTGGCATCAATCACATTTTCTTGTATACCTTCCTACATCCTTGTGGAGTGTTGTCCAGTAATATCATGTGTTCAAAATCTTCATTGTTGTCCTCTTGGCTACAAAATTTCCTCCACATGATTCGTTGTGGCATGCATGCAAATTTTCATATGTCTCATCTCCCCTCACACATCTTCTCATGACATGGTCTGGCCTAGTGTAAAACAAACATCCAGTAATCCATGAAAAAGGAAAAGAATTTTCAATGAGTGCCCTTCTCTCTTTTAGAGAGAAGTGAGGAGGAACTCTCCCTATGACCAGATAATTAGCTATGTCAGCATACCAGGGTGTTTGCACGCTGATGGAAAATAAATGTTCATCAGGAAAGAAGCCATCTATGGCTTGATTGTCTTCTGATGTAGTTAGCCTTGAAAAAATATCTGCAACAACATTGGCCTTCCCTGGTTTATCCACAATGGTTATGTCAAACTCCTACATCAAGAATAACCATCTTTCCAACCTATCGGTGATCAGGGGTTTATTCATGAGATATCTAATGGTTGCATGATCGGTGTGCACAAAGATTTGATAGCCTATTATGTAGTGCCTAAATTTTTTCAGGGCATAGATTACTGCCAACATTTATTTTTCTTTCACTGTATAGTTGAATTCAGCTCCTTGCAATTTTTTGTCAACAAAATAAATGGCATTTTCAATAGCTCCTTCTTTCTGCCCTAAAACTTCTCCTATGGCATTGTCTAATGCATTTGTATGGATGTGAAAAAGAAGCTCCCCATTAGGTCCTTTGAATATAGGAGCATGAGTCAAAGTTGTCTTCAAATCAGAAAATGCTTTATCACAATCTTTTGTCCATTGAAATTCAGCATCTTCGGTGAGAAGAGTATATAATGGTGCTGCTATTTTGCTAAAATACTTGATGAACCACCTATAATAGCCTGCATATCCCAAGAAACTCTTAACATATTTTTTTACAGGTGTGGAAGATTTTTGATCACCTCCGAGAACTACACCTTCCTGCATCATCATAAAAAACTTTTCACTATTTAGAGATAGATTGTGATCTTCACATCTCTGTAGGACTCTCTTGATATTCTCCAATGCTTCACTAAAATCAGTACCATAGGTGGTGAAATCATCCATATAAATTTTGATGCAATCATGATAAATGTCTTAAAATATGCTAATGACTGCCCTCTGAAAATTTGCAGGTGCATTGCATAAGCCAAATGGGAGTATTGAGTAGGAATAGGTCCCCCATGGACATGTAAAGGTGGTCTTATCCTATTCCTCAGGTGAAATTTGAATTTGGTTATAGCCACTTAAGCCATCTAGAAAAGAAAAGTATTGCTTTCCTGCAAGTGAGTCCAAAACTTGATCTATGAAGGGTAAAGGAAAATGGTCTGTTTTGGTGGCAGCATTAAGTTCCCTGTAATCAACAAAAACTCGCCATTTCCCTCCTTTCTTGGGAACAATCACCAATAGAGACACCCACTAGCTATCTGAAATGGGGTAGTTTTGTAGCTCTCCTTTTACAAATTTTCTTAGTCTAGGGTTAATTCTTCTTTGTGCCTGTCTAATTGAGGTGCAATCATCTCTGATGTAAATTCTATGAGTGCAAAGCTTAGGGTCCAATCCCTTCATCTCATGATAGTCCCATGCAAATGCATTTTGGTGAGTCCTTAGTAGGTTTTCCAACAACACTTGTTGTTCTTCATTCAGTTTGTTGTTAATATTCAAATATTTTCCTACTGACACCTATACTTGTGTAGTTAACTCTATCATAGCTGCTTCATTAACACATGGTACCTTAAGTTCATATGGTAGAAATGTATGGGAAATACCTGTTGTTGCAGGAAGTCTGGATATAGGAAGAGCGGCAATAGGAAGAGTGGCTACAGGAAGTGCATCTGTAGGAAGAATGGTTGGAAGAAGAGTAGGTAGAAGTGTCCTGACTAGAACAACAAAATGAGAAGATGATGCTTCCTCCACTTCACAATGATTTTGAATGATGTTAGCCAATACTTCATCTTCATCTTGAAGCTGCATAAAATAGCTTCTTCATAACATCATAAGGTGTGCCATATAATTAACTTCCTCGGCCTCTTCACCAATATGTGGCCATACAAGATTATCCTCATCATGGGATGGCTAAGCATGAGGATAAAGAGCAAGATTTTTGGTGCTCTTTTCCATAAAAAATGGTCATTTCTCCTATCCTGCATCTAATATATGCATTTGTTGTTGCTAACTATGGCCTTCCAAGAATAATGGGATACTAACTTAGTGTGGCTTTAGGAGAAAGAATCATGAAATTTGCTAGGTACTCCCATGAGTCTAGAATTACCACAAGATCCTCTACTATACCATCAGGCTTAATAGTAGAACTATTAGCAAGATACAAGAAAGTAGGAGTAGGTCTCATGGTTGCATCATTTAGTTGTTCTAGGATATCCTTATTCATTACATTTATTACTGCCCCCAAATCAATCAAAGCATTCTTTATTTGGATACCATTTATAACAACTCCGACCATAGGACTACTTGGGTCATTGTACTTAGGGACAGTCACTTTCCCAAGCATGATGTTAGCTAGCTTCCCCACCACATGAACCGTAGTGGGGTCTTTATTATTCCTTCCTGGCTTCTTAAGGCATGCTTCCTTGATTGCCTTGCCATATATTAGAAGATCTTTTATGGCTTGAAATAGGGGAATCTAGACACATATATGCTTTAGTTGATCTATAATGTCAAAATTTGTGTCCTCCTTTCCTTCCTTCTTCTTGGAAACTTCCAATCTCTAAGGAAATGGGGGTTCTTGTTCAGTCTACTTAATTGGGACTAGTTCAAGATTTTTAGGTGCATTGGGCTAAATGTAGGTATTCAGAGGCTCCTCCTCTTCCATAGGAAGCTCAGTGATAATGGGTGTGGAAGGAGTTGGTATAGTAGTTCCTGAACACAAGTCAATTTCACTCACACTCACAACATATGCATGGAATTGATTTGAATCAATAGAGTATACAAGCTGCTATTGTGGTTTGTTATTTGGATTGGGTGTGGGCTGAGCTGGTAGCTAAGTAGGTTTAGGTGGATTTGAGCTTGAATTAGCAGGAGGAGGTATTATAGCAGGTTGATAGGGTTGAGAAGGTGGCTAGATGTAGCTATTGGGCTAGTTTAGCCATTGTTGTCCTCCCCTCCATTGTTTTATTTTCTACCAATTTCTTGGGGGTGGCTGCCAATTTCCTTGTAACTACTACCAATTTTCCTGAGGTTGCTACCACTGGGGTGGAGAGTTTTGATGATTAGGCCAGGTATTTGGAGGTTTACTCCAAGGTTGTGGTGGATATCCTCCATAGTTGGATGGATATGGGGGCTTCCATTGGTTACCAAGTGAATAAGAATTGAAATACGACCCAACAAAAGAGAGTGGATCTGGTGGCATACCTTGTCTTGGAGCCCAAGCCCTCCTTTGTGAAACATAGTAGACTTGATCTTCTTTAATCTGAATTAGATTAAACTCAGGTGCAATCTGATTGCTTTCAATATTAGCTACCATATTGCATCTGCAGTCCCTCTTCTTTTGTCTGTAATGGGGACAATACTCTACCAATGTTTCCTTTGCCTCCTCTTGTTTCTTCTTAGCCTGAAGTGCATCTAGCTGAGTAGCTAGATTTTTTATAATGTGTTGCTTGAAGTCTTCCAGAAAATGAGTAATATCCATTCTTGAAACTCCACTGGTAGATGACTTATCCATGGAAGATTGGTAAGCTCTCCCTTTCTTTGAAGCTTCCCTAGAGTAGTTCTGACATATCTTCTTGATATCATCCCAAGGAACTTGGGATATATCTCCTCCTCCCATCAGGTCCAAGGCATCGGTGTAGTTTTCATAATTCCTCTTAGGAATTTTTTTCTTGTGAGTCTTCATTAAGTGTATGGTGTGGAGATTTCTACAGGAAAAATAGAAACCTTGCAATGTAATCCTCCTAGCTCTCATCTTCCTTCTATTGCATCCTGAAAATTACACCTCTCATGTCACTACCTCTGCAATACTCCTTGTATTTCTCAAGGAATTTTTTCTTCATGTCATCCCATGTATCCATAGTATCTCTACCTAGTCTCATGAACCATCTTAATGCAACTTCTTTCAGAGTGGTAGGAAATAGCTTAAGCCTATGGGAATTGATGGTATAGTCATAACTCCTACAGAGTATATCAAACTCAAAAAAGAAGGTATCAAGATATTCTGTGACAAGTCCATAGAACTTAGGAAGGACTGAAATAGGGATATTTTTGAGGTTGTCTACTTCATTCTGATGAGCGATGGGGAAAATAAAAGCCAGTTGGTTAGGTCTGTTCCTATTTGCATCACCCATGCCTGCCTAATGTAGTTCCAAAGAAAAGGGATTCTCAAGTTGATTTTGGTCTTCTGAGGAATCTTCAGAGCTAGTCAAATCAGGAAATGCATCAGTAAAGGGGTGTGGATCTTCTTCTTCTTCTCGTGGTAGGTTCTAATATTCAACTAGCTATAATGGATCAAGATTATTAGGAAGAAATCTCCCATAAGCATCTCTTCTCCTTCCTCTATGCATGCGGTATCAACTCACTATCAGCCATCTCACACAAAGAGTTGGTAAAGAATAAGGGGGGTTATTACTTCCTAAATGAGGGGTATACTAAGAACAACTTTCAGAAATACTACAACAAGAAAGCTATCAATGACTCCAAAGAACTCCCTAGTTTGACACCATCCCCGACAACGACGCCAAAAATGTTGGCCTCCTACAATGATCTAACAACTAAGCCCTTACAACTATGATTAAGAGATTGGACACATAAACTGAATAGCCATTCAATCATCATCAAGGTGCATTTAACTTGTCAACCCAGGGACATGAACTTGAAATGGGTCAGCATAGTATGTGCACTAAGGATCCAAAGTAGCGATATTCATTCTACAACTAAGAAAAACATAGTGTTGAAGGTAAATTACTTAGAAGGAAATAACATAAGTACTGAACATCAACCAACAACTATGCCAAGCTGAAATGCATGACAGAAATGAAAATCTAAGTAAACAAACAAGAACCTACTCTGTCTGCTTTGGCTGTAGGAACAGTCATAGAATGGAATTCTAATGGCTGCAAGAATAGTCAGTGCCATATTCTTAACTAGTTACTAAACAAAAAGTAAACTAACTAAACTAAACTAAACTAAACTAAAGGACAAAATTCTCACCAAGTGGGCCTCCTTGGATGAGTATCCTCTAAAACTAATGTAAACTCAGATGCACAAACTTATAACTTCATCTCATTCATTGTAAAACATGAGTACAATAGAGCAGTGTAATTGTATTACTGAAAACTAAGAATGCGAGTACATCAAATCATGCAACCTTCAGAGAAGGAGCATCTGACTCTTATTTATAGGAAAAGAAGCTACAAGTAAACAAGGTGGTCAACTCCATGAATTGGGAGGATGCCATTTTAGGGAAAACAGAGAAAGTGGAGAGGTAGTTACGCATGCATGGAATTAGGTTAGACGTGCTTGCTTGAATGCAGATTTAGCACAACAATAATGCCTATATTCGCTTAACATCAATAAAGATCATTTACAAGGTGGTTACAGCTTGGTTTGTATGAGGAATCTCCTACCATCGACCTCTTTGAATGATTCCCTTCGTTTACCTTTGCATGACCACTTTGTTAGCCATTATGGTAAATGACCAGATAGTGGAATCTTCTTAATTTAGTGGCCTCGAATCATATATGCATGGCAATATTAGTACGCACAATAATTGTATATCTATAACTATCTTAAAGAAAATTCATTAATCCACATGTAGAATTAACACAGATAGTCCATATAACATGTCAATGTCATTACAGATTTGCAGAGATAAAATTAGGCCTAATGTCTATGGTTTTGAGGAAATATCAACATTCAAACATTAAGGTTCATGACAATTTCAGCAAATAGATCATAAATTCTACCAAAATTAAATGATAAACTAGACTCATCAAGATGCATCAGTTTGGTGGATTCATAGTTATATCTCTTTTGGAATAATGTTTGTTAGTGGCTGCTCTCAAGGGGAGTAGGTAGATTTTCTAAGTGTTGTCACTATGAGTATTCTATTTTCATGTCAAAGGAAGTTTCAATGGACATATCTTTTTCCTTTGCCATTGATGTTAAAGGGGGAGAGAAAGATCATGTGAAAGAAAAAGAGAGAGAAAAAGGGGGAGAGAGCATGTGAAGAAAAAGAGAACAAAGGAGAGAGTATGTGAAAAAGAAAGTTAATATAAGGATGATGATCTTCTAAAAGGGGAGAAACAAAAAGAAAAATCTTGAGAAGTATTTTTAGAATAGGTATGGTGTCTTTGATGGTTTTTCACATCATGTGTTGTCATCAATGACAAAGGGGGAGATTGTTGTAAGAATAGAAGAAGAATGAAGTGTAGTCATTTATTTCAATCAGTCAGCTGGTTTTCTACTAGTTGTTGTTGATTGTACATGTCGAGGATATTGAGAAAATTATATTAAAAGAAGGTTGTTGGTTCCAATGCTTGTGAACTATTTTTTGTTGTATGTTGTTTGAGGTCTAGGAGAACTATTGCTGGTCCGAATTTCTCTTTGTTGAAGTCTTATGGTTCAAGAGTTGTATTTCCTTGGTTCTATTGAAGTTGGTTTTGGCATTTGGAAGTATCGAGCTTAATTAATCAATGTGTTTTACACTGGTATGGATGACCATGTGTCAAGCACTACTTTTGAAGTTGATGAAGTGTGTTGGATCTATTATGGGTCCCAAAGAAGCGTGTGTTTGGGTCGCCCTCATTCTAATTCCACCCTAGGATGTTTGGCACCGACCTAATTTGAATTTGAAGTTGGATGGAGGTCTTTGTATCTTTTCAAGGTTGGAGAAAGTATAAATATAGGATGTGCTAAGTCAAGAAGGTAGTACATAAGAAAAGAAGGAAGATAAGTGAAAGAGTAGATGTGACATTGATGATATTCTTAAAGTGTGTGGTTGATTAGTGCAAAGCTTAACACCGAATTTTTGGATGTAGTGAAAAGAAGGCTAACTCTATCATTCAAGTGAGTTGACCAGTGATTGTGGTGGAATCTTTGTTGCATTGGGATTGTTATCTCTTTGTAACAAGTCTTCTTTGTCTTCTTTGTATCTCTGTGGTAGTGATCCCTCCAGGTTGTAGCCTTGTGGACAGTGAGTCCATATTTTAGGTAGTGAGCCTTTTTGTAATCGGTTTTGATATTCTCTATAGTTTGAGTTAATCCTCACCGTGGTTTTTCCCTCGTTGGGTTTTCCACACAAATCCGATGTTATTTTGTTTGTGCACTTGCATTTGATGGTTAACCACTTAATCAGATTATGTGTAAGTTTTTATAATTGAATTTAAGGTTATAATTTGTGGCAACTGATTCATCCCCCTCTCAGTTGTCCTATCCAACATATTATATATATTAATATCATTATTATTAAGGTATATATTCTATTGTATATAATTTATACTATGTATTATGCATACTTATACAATAAAAAAGGATATCTGTTATCATTTGATTTTTATAAACCAAATAACACATAAAACCAATATTATGTATTATTAATATATAGTAAATGTACTATGTATAAATATATCATAATATATTATATTTTATATATTATGATATATTATATATAGTATAATTTAATATATACAGTATATGTTATATATCTTGTACTCTCTCCCTCTCTAGCTCTAGCATTGCTATTGATTATCCAACTTGTATTTTGTATTACACCTTTGAACATAGTAATTAAGTATTTTGTTATCAAAATCTTGTCTCCCAATTGCATATCCCCTCTAACAACCTTGACGACAATATTACCCTTTTGAATAGAAATAATTGACACATCAAACATACCTCCACCCAAATCAAAGATGAGAATGCTTCTTTCTCTAGTGAATACATCATGGAAGCCATAAGTTATAGCTTCAACCATTGGGTCGATAATTGTTTGTGTGGCATTGAGGCTTGCAATCTTACCAACATCTTTTGTGGCCCTCTTCTATACATCATTAAAATAAGAAATCACCGTACAATAACTACATTCTTCACCTCACATTGAAATAACCAGCATGGATGAGATCTCTTAGGCCTCTCCCACTCCCTCTCTCTCTTAGGCCTATCCCACTCCCTATCTCTTTCTAGATCTCAGATCTCTCCCTCCCACCTTAACTAAATAAATCTCTCTCCCCCTCTCTCCCTCTCTCCTTCCCTCCCACCCTCTCTCTCTTAGACCCCTCTCTCTCTCTCTCTCTCTCTCAAGTCTCTCTCTCCCTCCCTCTCAGGTATTTCTCTCTTTCTCTCTCTCCCTCTCTCTCTCAGGTCTTTGTCTTTGTCTCTGTCTTTGTCTCTATCTTTATCTCTCTCCCTCTCAAGTCCCTCCCACTCCCTATCTCTCTCAAGTCTCCCTCTATATTTCTCTCTCTCCCTCTCTCTCAAGTGTCTCCCTCCCACTCTACCTCTCTCCCTAACTAGAAAAATATCTCTCCCCATCTCGTAGTGTCTCTCTCCCTCCCACCGTCTCTCTCTTGGGTCTCACTCTCTCAAGTATGTCTCTCTCAATTCTCTCCCTCCCTCCCTCTCAGGTATTTCTCTCTTTCTCTCTCTCTCCTTCTTACTCTCAGGTCACTCCCACTCCCTCTCTCTCAAGTCTCTCCCTTGTTGACTTTCTCTTTGTGGCATTTTTCCTTGATATTAAAACTTGTCAAAATGGATTGGTTTACACCTGATGATATCTTTAGTTGTCTTTTCAGTGTTCAGTTGTATTGGTGATGATCTCCTTCATACCTATGGTTACTGATAGTGTTTGACATGCTTGTTGGATGTTGACAGGATGCAGATTGATATATGATTTGTAGTTACATGTATAGTTGGTTCAAATGGTTCATGGCATGCATTTTCAAGTTTCAATTTTTACATTTTGGTACTAATATTTGACATGGTGTATATTGTGAAAGGGCATTCATTGGTTTCAAGGCATGCATTTGCTTCAGATATATATGGCATTAGTATCTTGACAGGTCCCAGTATCTTTATCGTTCAGGTATATTCAACAGGTTTATTATTTCAATTGATCTTTTTCAGTTTGATTTTGGCTTCATTGGTATTTTATCAAGTTAATGGTTGGCTAAGAGAAAATAGGTCACTTTGATACCGGGTCTCTTTGCATTTGTATTGACAATGGATGGTGTCTTTGTAAATTATCATGAAATTTGGTTCATAGTGTATAAATTGCTCTATTAGCAATCACCTTGGCTGAAGTATTCAAATTCAGGCACCTAGTATGTTATTATATTTCTTTGGTATATGTTTTTCTTTTGAAGGACTTCAAAGTTGATATGTCCTATGGTGAGGATATTAAATTATTTATATTTTACACCATACTTGGTGCCGGGCACTAAAGTGATATGAGGTCTTTTCCTAAACAAAGAAATCGGGCTCTAAAGCTTAAAAGCTCTTGTGAAAAGGCTAAGGTAAAGGTTTTATTTCGGTGCTTGTGATATTGGTCTTTATCATCGATTGGTATTATGGAGTCAGTATCTAAAAAGAACTAAACCCTATCGGGTTTCCCTAAGCATACTTTAGTGGTGATATTTTGTTCGACTTTGTGAAAATTTATTTGGTTATCACTCTTGGCAGCCATCATTTTCCATATTCTAAGTTGGAATTTTGAGGATCTTTGACTCAGAATAAAATTGTGTATCATCAGTTTGTATGCAATATTTGGAGGTGATCATGTGGTCAGCATCCTTGGTAAATGATTAGACAAGCAGACTCATAAGCATTTTTAATAAGTTGATAATAATTTTGTCTTTGTGTCTTTGGACTTCAAACATTATCAAAAAGTAAAAAGGGCAGTCTAAAGGCTTTCATAAGGAATTAGGGAAAATCACTTTGTTGGTTTTGTTTTGCTCTGGAGAAGTAATACTGCACCACCATGGAGGATATTGGACTATGGTATTCAGCTAGTTTTCAAATTGAAAGCTAGAAGAGTTTCAGTGAGACCATTATAAGGAGTTTGCACAATCAACTGGTAACATTTTGGCCACCCTGACAGGTTTTTTTTTTTCAGTTTGAAACCATTTTTTGTTGGCTTCAAAGGTAACTGATTTCGTGGTTAAGTTTATTGTTGAAGTTCAGAAATTTGTTAAAGGTTAATCATAGTTTTCATTAACCCAAGTCTACTCAAGGGTTTTATCATTTTCAGTGGCATTCATCGACATATTATTGTTTTTCTATAGTTTTTCTTTAAAACCCTTGATGGGTGTCATGATAAAATATTATTGTTCTTACTAGTTTATAAACCCTGGTTATTGAATACGGGTTTTTGACAAGGATGGATAACTGTTTGTAGTCATTATATATATACTTGGAAAAAACACATGACAATGTGAGGAAAAGAGAGAAAATAAGAAGAGGTCTTTATTGTAACACATCTCTAGTTTCATTATAGATATTTCATTTAGAAATGGAGTGTGGTTTTGATTGAGTTATTTTGAGCAAATTTGTGAAAAGAAGAAAAGAGGGTTTCTACTATAATCTCTGGTTTTCACAACAAAGACATTTGTGTTCAGTTTGGGAGAGTTTTCATAGTACTGTTATGAACAATACATATTGTAGTGGGTATCTTTGAAGATCATTTTTGTATTTTTTATTCAGTTGTGATTTTGGGACTGCAAATGTAAATGTAGTTGTAAGGTCATTTCTGTATACACAATTTAGACAGTGACTTTGTAAAGGAGCTGGTGCTCCTACTGAAGTTGGTGCTTCATAATTTAGGTGGATTTGGTGCTTCTGTATTGTTAACAGATTTGATGCTCCTATGAAGTTGGTACTTTAGAAATTTTTTACAAAGTTGGTGCTCTTTGATTAATGAAAAGGAATTTTTAGCGAGTGGTTTTTTATACCCCATGAGGGTTTTTCCACTCAGGAAATCTTTGTGTTATGTGTTATCATTTGTCTCTCTCATTCTATTTCATATTGATGCTAGTCAATGCTCTAATACTTTAAAATGTTCAAGTTGGTCATGCAAATCTAATGTGTGTAAATTTGATGCAAAAAGTCTTTCATAGAGCAAATTGAAATCTGCATTTTGTACTCCATATGTGAATGTTTTTCAAAGTTATATTTTGTGAAGTCTTTAAGTTCTATTCTGAAAAGAACAACAAAGATTGTTCATAAAGTTCCATTGAACATATCATATAGTTCTTTTAATAAGTGTTACATGTGAAGTCAAGGTTCAAGTTTCACTTGTTGCATTGAGTTAAGATTCAAACAAAATCTGTCATATTGTGTTAAAGGATAAAAAGTTTAATTTGTGCTTTAAGAGTTAAAATTTTTATCACTCTGATTCACCCCCCCCCTCTCAGAGTGAATCCACTTCCAACAAGTGGTATCAGAGCGTAGGGTCCTTCATTAGGTTTTGTCACCTAGGATTGATTTTGGTCTTGGAAGTTTGTCATTATGGCACATGCACCTGAAGGTTCATCCATTGTAAGAGCTCCTCTATTTGATGGCACTAATTATGTGTTCTAGAAAATCAGAATGGAAACATATCTAATTTATTTAGATCTTGATTTTTGGAACTTATTGTGCAGTAAATATGTTGTACCTGATACCATACATGCAGATCATGATGAGAAAAGAAAATATGAAATGAATGCAAGATCTAAACATGCATTGTTGTTTGGTTTGAAAAAAGATATATTTGTCAAATTCATGCATTGTAAATCTGCATATGACATTTGGGAAAAGCTTGAAAGCATTTATCAAGGAAATGAAAAAGTTAAGCAATTTCCAAAATCCTTACTCTCAAGAGTCAATTTCAGGAAATGAGAATGAAGGATGATGAAAATATTGTTGATTATTTCTTAAGGATAGATGAAGTTGTCAATGCAAGAAGAGGTCTAGGTGAAACAATTGCTGAATTTGATGTTGTTAAAAAATTAATTAGGACTTTGCCTCCTAAATTTGAGTCTAAAGTTTCCACTCTTGAAGAAAAGAAGCATTTTGATTCACTAACCTTGGACAATGTACAAGGCATATTAACAACATATCAAATGAGGATAGGAAGCTCTGCTTCAACCTCTAAAGAGACTACTTTTAAAGCAGAAAAGAAAGAAGACTTAGACAGTGAATCAAAATTGTCTGATACCTTAGAAGCTCTCTTGGTAAGAAAGTTGACAAAGAAATATAAAGGAAAAATGCCATTCAAGTGTTTTAATTATGGAAAAGTTGGTCACTTTGCAACTAAATGTACTTATCCTGATCAAACCAATGATGACGAGAAAGAAAAAAACAATTTAAGAAAAATGTTTTTGAACCTAAAAAGAAGTTTAACTTCAAAAAGAAAAAGAGTCTCTTTACCAAAGAAGACTTGGATGTTGAGACAGATGACTCACTTGGTGAAAAATATGAAACTTTATTCATGGATGAAGTTAATTCACAAAAGGTTTCAATTAAAGAATCAAAAAATCAACCTATATTAGAAGATAATATAGGAGAAACTATATTTATGGCCACAATGAATGAAATGGAACTACAATAAAATAGACTTGCAGAGACTTATGCTTCTAATAAAGAATTGAATGGTTTTGAGAATGAACTAAAAATTTATTTTAATAAAGTTCAAAATTTGAAGGACTTAGTATACCAGAAAATTCAGAATGAGTAAGATACTGAGAATCTCGTAAGTAATATTATAATCACTGAAAAATAAATTACTGATTTAAGACTTCAAGTTGAAATTCTTAAGATTACAAGGATGCAATTGGAATTCAAGGAAGAAAAGTGTTGTATCTTAGAAACTAAAATCAACAATCTTAGAAAGAAATTTGATAATTTTACAGATCTTTTGAATAAACAAAGGTCTAATGAAGACAAGTCAGGTCTTGGTTATATGAATAATTCAAGTGATTCTCTAGATATAAATGTAAAAGCTAAAAATGGTAGATCTAGTCAAGCTTCCTACAAGAAGAAAAATAGTCTTTCTAAGACAACTATGCAAAACAAAGTTAAGTTGATTTGGAGGCCTAAAAGGAGCAATGTAGAACAGGAAGGTATCTATAGTCAAACTGAATTACTTGTTAAAGTTGAAAATACATGGATCTTAGATAGTGGTTGTTCTCATCATATGACATGGGATAAGAGTATTTTTACTGAACTTGAATTTGGTGATTTTGGTTTAGTATGGTTTGGTAACGATGATTACATACAGCTTGTGGCAAAAGGCATAGTGGCTTTTGGTAATAACATTTTCTTGCTAGATTTTTATTATGCAGTAGGTTTAAAACACAATCTGTTAAGTGAGACACAAATATGTGATTAGGATTTATGTATTCTTTTTGATGATTGTGGGTGCCAGATTAAAAGGAAATCAGGAGAAATAGTTATTGTTGGTTTAAGGATACAGGGAAATATCTATGAAGTGACTAGTGTGAAAGTGCTTAATAAGTTGAGGAGGAGTCTCTATGATCTTCCTCCTATTTCTTTTCACTAATCAATCTTTGTGATTGTAGGGTGCGCTTTAAATTTTTACCTTACATCCCTAAAATATAAACTACCATCAAATATTTGCAGTTTAGTTGGTGTTTTGGAATAGTTTGCAAATTTTGATTACATGAAGGATTGTGTGTTAACATTGTCTTGGTTATGGCAACAATTTTTTTTTAGAATGAACAGAGAAATGATACTAGTTGCTTTATCTATATAAAGAGGAAGGCTCTATGATATGAGAATTCTATGTCTGAGGTGTTGGAGAAGAAATTTTATATTTTTTTTTGCCATGCAATTTTGTCTTCTTCATGAAGCAATGTGGAATAGGGTTTCAAAACAGTTTTGTCTGACTACTTTTAAAAGTAAGCATGGTCTTATGGTGAGTCATTCTTACTTGTTTTCATCATTTGTTTCTTTCAACATCGGTTCAGTATGTGGCTTAAGTATTGGTTCAGTATGTAGTTGCATTTGGTTTGATATAACAATGATCTAATGTTCAGATTGGCAAGTCAAATTATTTCAGGTTTCTTGAGTTGGTTACTTCAGACAGGACAACATAAGTAAAAGCAACATTTGTTGCTTGGACACTGGTCAAAAATAAGCAGGTAATTGTTTGATATCATTCTCATTTTTCCAATGGTATTATTATTTTTTGTTACAGATGTAAGGTATTTGTAGGGGTATGGCAACAATACTAGTGTTCTGATAGTGAGTATGCAGATGATAATGTGACAAAATATCATAACTCAATGTATATTGCCTATCTATAATAGTTCTTTTGTATGTTGGTAGTATCGTATATATGATGGACAGTGAGTATAGTATGGACAGTAGTAAAATCCAAACTGAATTTTTTTGTGACACTGTATCTTGATTGATTAAATAAAAGTGCCTAAACATTTTGGTGTATTAGCAGTTATTGTTTTTGTGCTGTGCTTGGACAAAGAGCATGTAGCAATGTCATGGATCATAAGGTAAAGAATAATGTTGTAGTTTCATGTCAACATAGTTCTATAGTGTTGCATTCTTACTTTGACAAGTCCCTCTTTTGACATTTCATTTGCAAAGAATGAGGGGGAGCTTCATGTTGTAATTGATAAGATCTTTGTATGTTGTGCATGCAATGATATTCTATTTATCCATGCGATTAACACAAGGAGATATGTGTAGCAACATTGTTTACTTATAAAGAGTGGAGTAAGTAATATCTCTATGACAAAGGGAAAGATGAAACAGTGCTTCATTTTCTAATATTGATACATAGAAATAGTTAGCCTTGGTTTGACATTTTGGATATAGCTCTTTGACAGATTGTTTGGTTAGTGGCAATAGAGTGGAAGAGTTCATTTGGTCTGCAAGTGCATATTGTGACTTTCCCCCAAATTTTCATGCTTAATCTTACTAATGATTATTGATATTATTGGGTAGGTTATGTGCATGGTTATGTGCATGGCTCAACAATATGTTAGTGCTATGGTTTAGGGGGAGAAAAGTTACTTGATGAACATTGTTTCTGCAACTGGTTTTTGATTGGTTGTTGTATTTTATGCCATATTATAGGTGTCTTTCTTTGTCCTTGTGACAAAAGAGGGGGAGAAATTACTGATTTAGTTTTATGTTTAGATGGCTCAGATTGCTCAATTTCTACCATCAAGGACAAAGGGGGAGTTTGTTGACTTTCTCTTTGTGGCATTTTTCCTTGATGTCAAAACTTGTCATGGCTTGGTTTACACCTAATGATATCTTTAGTGCTCTTTTCAGTGTTCAGTTGTATTGGTGATGATCTCCTTGATACTTGTGGTTGCTGATAGTGTTTGACATGCTTGTTGGATGTTGACAAGATGCAAATTGATATATGATTTGCAGTTACATGTTATAGTTGCTGGTGAAAATTAGAGACTGATCCAAAACTAGTTAATCTTTCATCTTTTGAGAACAAAACAATCAGACCTCCAAAACACCTCATATCAGCATCATTCCCTATCCATTTGCAAAATCAAACACTCCAACCTAGTTTTAGGATTCAAAATCAAAACAACTTGGATTATTCCTTTACTCAAAATTCTAAGATATCAACATTTACTTGCACCTCAAGGCTAGTTCAAGTAGATCTCCAAAACATATCCTCTAGAAAGACAGAGTAAGATATTAGTCTAATTTTTCTACAATTTGAATCCCAGAAATTAGCATCATCACCAAAATATCCACTCAAACATCACTCATACTTTAGGGTCTTAAGCATCAAAACATCCCAAACACACAACCATAACATCCCCAAAACATGTTAATATCAATCCATCACCCAAATCCGGTTCCACTTTATACACCTAGGGGGTCATCATATACCACAAAGGTCAATGATATATCAACCATGGATTCCATTAATCAAGGTTTTAGCACATCTTTTCACTTGGTATATTTCAATCAAAATCCTCATCCATATCAAAATCACTCTTATCAAGGGTTTCAAAATCACCATCAAGGACAAAATTTACAACATCAAATTGCCCTAAATTCACTTGAGAAAATGGTTGACACACTTGAAAAAAAATATAACATGACATATCATAAATAACATGTTGAACATCACGACATTGAGTATCAACAAAAAATATCATCCCACAAGCATCCCAATATCCACATCAACAACCCTTCCAACATCATCAAAACATTGAATCATATAAGCAACAAAGTCTATTTCCACAATATCAAGTGAATCAACAATCAAAATCATGGCACCCAACATCAAAATCAAATCCATCAACAATATCAACCCCCAAATCAGCAATATCCACATCAAAATCATCAACTACAAAATCATCAATCTCAAGACCAACAAGAAATTCCATCTCAAATACAACAATCATCTCCACCACAACAAGCCTTACAATCCAACCACAACACTAAACATAAATACACTCCTTTAGGGGAGCCAATCAAGGGGGTGTTAAACAAATCAGTCAATGCCAAATTTATCACACTTCCAAAACCATCACGAAGTGGTAAACCTATCATCAAATTCCCATGGCATGATGACAAGGCCTATTGTAAATACCATGGAGTAAAAGGTCATGATGCATCAAAATGTGTTACACTCAAAAAACTCATCCAAGACCTTATTCATCAAGGAGAAATAACTATTGAAGACAACATTCAAGGTTTGAGCACTAATGATAATATTAACAATATCTCTACCTCAAATATTGAAGACAATGATCAAGAGCCATCTACCAATGACAACATTGACAATATCTCAACCTCAAAAGTTGAAAACAATGATTAAGATCTATCTACCACTAATAACATTGACAATGTCTCTACATCATCCAATAAGCAAGAGGAAATACATCAAGAATTTAATCCCAAGCATGATCAAAATCAATAACTAAAGTATATCAATATTCCAACCCAAGATATATTGACATCATCTAGCCTCATGACAATACATATTGATGATCGAGAGACTCTTAATCCAACACTTATACCCAATGCAAAAAAATAAGCCAAGAGCTATAACCCATATGTCCACATTTCGAGGACCAAGGATCCTTTACAAAAAATCCCTTCTTTGAAGTTGATCCATGTCAAGAATGTGAACCAAATCATATCGAAGATAACACCACACGAAGTCAAGATCAAGAATCCCTATCATCAAAATACTATAATGACTTGGCAAACATCTTCCAAGACATCCAATGTTTTCCAAAAGAAGAAAAAATCCATATACCAAGTGCACATACATCTACCCATGATATGCTTATTCCTAAAGGACATGTAGATGATCTTTATCCAAAACAAGAGTCTCATACTCTTGAAATAATTACTAATGAACAAGAGTCTCCTACTCTTGACATCTCTACACATGATCAAGACATAGCAGAATCCAGATACATATTAGAAATGGATCACAAGGAAGACTTTTACATGGGTTGTGAATCATCGACACCTCTTGAAGAAACACTGAAATATGATATTCACAGGATCAAGCCGAAGATATCAATCAACAATTTATCCCACGTATGGAGGATCCTATCACTTATAAACTTGGATCACTTACCTTTGTCAGAGCAAGCTATCCTACCAATGAAGAATTTATCACCTTTGAAGATCCACAATAGAGCAAAAAAGGATTAGCACCTTGTTTCCAAGGTAAATCATATCCTATTTTGAATAAATTTTTTCAACGGATGCATTATCAAGGCAGAGGATTAGGCCTACATGAATAGGGTATCCTAGAACCAGTACAAATTATTAAAAATCCTAAGCATCGAGGTCTTGGTTATTTAGCAATTAAGGAATCTAAACATATCAGTGATACCACTATAATACTAGGGGAAACTTTATCTAATGCAAACATCAACATAGAGAGTACGAAGAGTCCTTATGATGAAACTGTTACTAATGCTACAACTAACTGTCTCATTAATCGTCATCCACACATATTTCAACCCTCCAATTGGGACCAACAACAAGAGAAAAAGTTATATCAAAGAAAGGAACAAGTCATTGAAGCACAAAAATTGGTACAACAAAATGGACAAAGCAAATACAAATGGATACCAAAGTAAAAGTAAGAAAATCATCCCTATCAAACTCCGTCAATTAAAGAATCTATGGTGAAAAATTAAAAAGGGAAGTTCATCCATCAAAGATGTCCAGTGATACAAAAGAAAACTTCAAGAGCGACCTACAAGGTATATCAAGAAGTTGGTCCCAATCGAATCTCCATATCCACCTATCATTGCTTATCACCCAAAGTTTGGAGAGTCAAAAATTCTAAACAGTCAACCAATCCATCTAAATCTCATATCCCTCAACACATTTTTCCATCCATGATATCCAAATCTCACATTGACCATGTATTGGCAGTGACTCTTTACCATAAGGACTCTAAGGGCACCCTATCACAATGTGTGCATCAAGGTAAGGTTAACTTTGGTATCAACAAAGAAGACAAGAATTATCAGGGGTTACATTCAAGCACCTGTATCTTAGCAAAACAACTCCTTCAAGCGGGATATCATTAGCACATCATGACAAAAACAACATCTATATTAGCACCAATAGTAGCTACATCAGTACCACCAGGTGGTTCAACATGAGCATAAACATTAAAAATAAAAAAATAAAAAAATCAAGAAAAGAGTAAAGATAAAAATTGTCCTCTAGTGAAAACCACTATGGTGGCACTTTGGACAAGTATCATGATGAAAACTTGGAAAATAGGCGTCATGTGTAGAATTGAACATCTATGTGTCCCATTTTAGGTGGAAGCATCTCATCCTATCCATAATAAATCCAACATTCCATCCATCATCCATCTTATCCATAATCCTAATCCAAATTATCTTGATCTTGGAAAAATTTTAGTGTACACTTCACACTTGCTTATGGTAAACAACTTGACATGGGTCACTATCATTGATCCTATCCTATCCAACATTATTTGAGCCATGAAGGAAATGTCCAAAGGGGCATACTTTATCCGAACATGTTATTCAATCATAAGATAATCCTTGCATTTTTTTACATTGCTAGAAATTGGGTGTAGGTACTTACATCTTGCTTCAAAATAAATCTTAATCTATGTCTTCTAGCTCACATGGTGATCCAAGCATCGTCCAAACAATTCAAATAATCCACATCAGTTGCATTTCGCTAACACTTCAATGTGGTATCAAAACACCTGACAATCATGTTCCTAGCCTAGCTACAAATATTGATCAATCATTATCTGATAAATCAATAATAATCTTGGGATGTATCATTCCCAATCCTTGTGTTGTTCCTATCGTGACAACACTATCTTTGCATTATTGTGTATCCTCAATAATGTTATCATTATCAAAAATTACTTAATCAGATCAATCGATTTTAAACTTGATATCAACAAGATCTCAAAAGACTATTGATATCCCTACATACTAATATCTCTTTATCATTCATCCATCTGATCAACATCAAAATAAAAAACATCTAGAAAAGAAAAAAAGTATTCCAAAAAACAAACAAAATCAAAACAAAGCCAAAAACATCCAAAATCCCAAAAACATGTTATGCTTTGAATTAACACCAGTAGAACAACATGGTATTTGCACATATAATGTAGGAAAGGCTTATCTTTGATTATCCCTTGAGGCCCTAGGTTAGTCCCTTTAGCTGTCCCTTTTGGTCTTTAAACTTGGTCAAAAAATCCAAACAAAAACATTGAAATATCTTGAAAACACACCAAAAGTAGCCTCAAATAACATCAAAGCACAAAAAAATTTAAAAAATCTCAAAACTCTTGTTTCCATCGTTGCCTATCCACAATAAAACACCATCCATAATAAAGAAATCATCATTTTCACCCTTTGAAAAAACAAACAAACAAAAAAAGCAACATCAAAAGCTAGAACTTTAAAGCAAATAATCACAAATATTTGATCACAAACAGACTAAAACAATGCCAAAGTGTTAACTACCTATCTATTGACAATTCACCATCAACATCCTGAGATGTGTCTTAACGGATAAATCATTCCCACAATAGACATCATCAATAATGGATAACAACTTGAAACCTCAAAATAGATATGGCAAATGATACAAAAACATTGTTTATCTATTTGTTATTTTATCTTTCTAATTTAACTTATTGACTCATTCCTAGGATCTCTCGAGGATGCCCATTAGGATTTAGAGAGGAAGGAATGGGGCAATTAAGCATCATTTTTGTTTGCTCTATTTGTTGGATATTTTTATGATACTACCATGATGAATACTTGCTTTGTTCTGTGTATAAAAGTTGTTTTGAGGTATTTCATGTAGTGGTTGCATGTTAGGTACTTCATACCTCTATGTAGTTGGTCTGAAATATGTTAAATCTTTTCACCCATACACTCAAACAGGGTTTCCGTATGTCTGGTATGAGCAAGAATACTCCTTGTTTGCAGAGTCAAAGTCCATGCAATGGATACAATGCCACCTTGGTTATCAATACCATGGTGCATCGTGTCTACTTGCTATATCAATAAGGATTGATAAAGATACAAAGCCTCCATGAAAGAAAAAGCAAACTCATCAATTACTAACAACATCAATTATTCTTCACTTCTTACTATTTTCTTCTATTTAACATTTCTTTTGTCAGTCCTTGCACTTAAATGCATCGTAACTTATTAGAAAATTTGGTTCATTATCCAGAATTTTCACCAAATTTCCCAAGGGAGCACCAATGTTATCTCGTCTGGGGCATATTAGTGCAACTCTTGTGCCTAGGGCATACTAGGGCAACTCTTGAGCAAGAATTTTTGAATTTTTTTGACACAATGCTCAAAATCGCATTGTATCAAAGAGGGAAAAAAATGTAGATACCCTAAATTGTCTTGATTGGAGAAAAGCACTAAATTTCATCCTTCTTCCCTAAATGATTAAATAATACATTATTATTTAATTAGTATCAAATTTTATATTTGTCTATTAATTAAGTGATTTAACATTATTTATTTAATTCATCCTCAATCATCATTTACATCAAAAACCCTAATTTCTTCTATTAATTAAATAATATTACATTATTTAATTAATTCACTGTATTCATCATTTATCTAACTTTATTCCTTTTGATTAATTAAATAACATCAATTATTTAATCATGTCGCTAATTTACCCTATTCCCCTAAATCAATTAAATTATTACCACTTAATAGTTTAATTAAATCACTTTTTGCTAAACTTGAATAATTAAATTAATTATTTAAAACATTATCCAAAAAGGTCAACAAAACAAATAGAATTTTGTTTGTAAAAGTCAAACATGACTTTCACGTTCAACTCAAAATGACTTAATTAATTAATTACCCTCACCCACTTTTATGATTGAGAAAATTATAACCACCGATTGCTCACTCTGATTGGCTGACTGATTCATCTATTTCCCAACTAATCCATCTATTATTCAATCCCACTAAAGGCTCAACCTGATTTCCTCAATTCCACATATTAGGCAATCTATTTCCTTTGATTGATCAATTAACATCCTTAATTGATTCGATCACAAAAGCTAACTAAGCAATCTAATTCCTATCAACAACTTTCAACCATTGATCTTGATTCAACATTGTTTAATCTTGCACGTTCATCTCGAATCGTAAAATCTATATAAAAATCTTCTTCATTCTCAAAAAAGATCAGAGAATTGACATCTTTTGTGCAACGAAATAATGTTGAATTGCCATTCGATTTCTTAAGAGCTTTTACACACATCTTCAATCACCATTCATGCACATTTTGAGCTTTTGCAAACACATAATGGAGGCATCTCATTGATACAAATGTAATCCAACATCATTGCGAATACACTTCGACATGAGATGGGTAACGATATAGTTAATTGAATTCATTTTTTTCTTTGTTTGCTAATACTTAGTTCATTAAATTCAGTAAGTTCATATTGTTCATTTCATGAGTAATGGGTATGGAATCTATCTCTCATTTGAATTAAATCTTGTTTGATTCATGTATATTTGATTTCCTTATGCATCTCGATTTCCCCCTTATACAAGAACCCATGTTGAAAACAAAATCTTTAAATTGTGTTAGTTGAAAGCTTGGTTGTGATTACTTGGTTGGAAATCAATGAGGTTTTTGAAACCTTGTCGGATTTTGACAAAGGTTTCAAAACCTTTGAAAAGCTTTGAAACTCTTAAAAATTCTCGAATTCTGATTAAATGCATAACTTTACTTATTTTTGACTTTTGAATAGGTTGTGAGAATCTCAATGGGTCTCGATAAGGTTCTAAGTACCTTTGTTGGAGCCAATAAAGTTAGAAAATCTTAAGTTAAAACCAATACATAAAAACATAATAAATCTTAACTTGAAAGCAATGGGACAACACATAGTTATGATAACCCGATGAGGTTTTGGAAACTATGTTGGAAGCCAACAACCAATGGTAAAACTTGTTCAAAATTTTACAATACTCACAAAGGGATGACAAAAAATGAGGTAAAAAATAGCATATAAAATGTATGTAAATGGATGTCTTAAGTATAACTATAGATACAAATAATAAGTATTTCTCTAAGTAACAAGATAGAATTGCATGTAATACATAAAAAAAATATATAAACTAGATGTATTATGTATGATCATAAATGAGAATAGTATGAAGCTTAACCTTTACCATCACAATATACAATGTGTGTACAACTAGCACTTGCACCTATAGGAGGTGATATGCCAATAGGAAATTAGAGGTAAAACAATAAAAAAATTGAACATTACATAATTCATTATATAAAAATATAAATTTATACATGATACATTACATTATATAATTTTATTGGATGTCTTTATTATGTTGAAATAATTATATTCCTTTGAACAATTAGTACCCAATTTCCATCAATTGAAGTTACATAAGAGTATTAAATTTTTTTGTAGCTCCTCTTTTGAAGTCTTGGCATTTGTATGCATTGAAACACAATGTTGTCATATGAAAAAAATATAATTTACATAGCTAATGGCTGCACATGGCTCATGTGTGTGTGCAGTTTTTTCCATTTTGTAATAGTTTTAGGGATCAAAAGGAATGTGGATTTATAGAGACTGATATGGGTTTGACTCTGAACGGTGGTGTAAATGCTCTTGAACTGTCTTTCAATTTCTGTCTTGATTATGGCTTTATTTAGTACTCCGGGCCATGATTTTATACGGTGAAGTAGCCATACCATAGATATGGTATTTATCTCTGATTTGCCTCATATGATATGAACATATTGGTATATTTTTGGGTTTACATCCTGGAGGGTGGACCATTTTAGTTATAAAATATTATTGTAACATATGTTGGCAATTTAGATGGTTTAGATTTGATGAGATATACAATATCTTTGAACTCTCCGAGAGATCCATTTACAAGTCTAGCTTGGATCCATAGGTTTTTTGTAAGAACGACATGTTGAAATTTTCTTATTAATAACTTTTGGGCTAGTTTCTCATTATTAGTATCAATACATAATTTACATTATGTATTTACTGCAAAACTAAGTGCAACAGGTAGATTTAACATTTTTAACATTTTTTTTGTTGTGTAATGTTACTAGCTCATTTGTAGAAAATAAGTATATTGATTGGTCAAATTCTTCTTCTTCAATTTTTATTAGTTGCTTTTTTGTGCAAGTAATTAATAATTCCCAATCATGTTGTGTTGGTTCTGCATTGCACATGTTTTGTAATATATGACAAAACTATATTTGAATTGGATTATCACCTTGTTGTCTAAATATTGTTTGTACTGTAACAACTATATTAAATTTGTGCCATATGTTTCTCACATTCATGTGTGATGCATAGATAGGTTTATCCACAATAAGTGGCAGTTGTGCAAGGCCTCCTATAAGAATTATAGAAATACCACCAAATCAAATATTTTGTTGTTGGGGGATTGCTTCATGTAACCTACTATCAATTTTTAATAGTAGTTTTGACCCAATGAAGCTCATCTCATCAATGAGAATGTATTGTATATTTTTCATGTCTTCTTGAAATGTTGCCTATGTTTATCCTTGCAATGGATGCATTTCTCTAATTTGAATCTTGAGGGTTGCACGTATAGTTGAGGCTTGTATATTAAATGTTGCAATGCATGTTGGAGTGAGAACAAGGAGTGGGTTTACTCTTGCTGGTACAAAGGTTTGAAGTGAATTTCTTATGCAACTAATTAGATAGGATTTTCTAGTGCCTGCAGTTTCTTGTATGACCATATATAGTGGTTGTTTTGAGAAATTCTATATCAAGTGATTTATAATGATAGTAAGTGCTAGTTGTTGTTTTGATGATAATGCATAGTTGTGGTTATAAAAATTTAAGGGGGAATGAACATATTGTTGGGACATCTTATTTGTGTTTACAAATTGAACTGCATCATGATGCAAATGCGCAAGAACAGTGTGTTTTCCTATTTTTTATTGTTATCAAAATCACACTGACCTAGAATTTCAAGTTCATTTAAATTGAGACTATTAACAAGGCCCAATTGAGATAATAACACCCATTCATTCATTTTTAGAGTATCTTGTTTATCCATATCTTCATCATAATTGTTTTCCTCTACAAGATCAACTTCAATTTAATTTATGCGCTCAACATGCCATGCATTGTATTTTTGTGTGTATTCATGTGCTTCCAATTATTAATGATTTATCCTTTGTTAAGGCCTATATATTTGTCTATTTATCAATTTTTTTTATATAGAAGTAACTCACTCCAACAAAATATTCTAAAATATTCAAAGTCTTCTTTTGGAATGGTATAGAACCATGGAAATAGTTGCACTATTGCTTTTTATTTTCTATTTCTCCATTTGTATCCTTTGTGACAAGCAATATATGTGAAGGATCTTGCTAATTCAATTAGCGTTACCATTTCTAGGTGAATTGGTTGGTGTACATAGGATTGTATGTAGTTATATTTATCTCACTACCATCGGTTATTTTCTTTAGGTGATGGAACACTTTTTTACCTACATTTAATGGTATAAATTTATGATTATAAATCACAAGAGGTAATTTTTGAAGCATATAACATATTTCTTGTGCTCCTATATATCATTCTATAACTATCTTAACCATAAAATTTTGATATTCTTTCAAATATTTCTTTTAATCTTTTATTTGAACGTATTCTTTCAAACATATCAACACAACTCTCTAATTTTCTTTTAGATTTAGATGCATACTATTGAGAATAAGCAATCATGAGATGACAGGTGGTTATATATATTAGCTCTCCATATTAAGAGCATCTTCAGGCTATGGATTTTTAACCTATCATCATTTCTTGTTAGTTCATGATTTGTTTCCTTATTCATCACATAATAAAGTGGATTTTATGCATTATTTCCATGGAGCTTTGTATATGCATTCTACATGTTACCCTTTCTTACATAGGCAAGTCCTCTCACTGCATTTAGTGTGTCTTTGTACATGATTAAGTAGCTCTTCACAATCAATATAGGTATCGATAGATAATATTTCATGTGTTTAGTAGGCATGGATCATCCATTGGAGTTTTGTTATCACATTATTTATTTCAGATTTAGATCAAGGGTTATAAGCAGTGACATAGTTGTGTGCATGTTTGGTGCATTTTCTATCCATAAGAATTCATGTATGTGTAGAAATTTGATGTTTCCATTCATACCTATACCAATTATTTTTTACATGCACGAGCTTCTCAATTTCCTCTTCACAAAAGATTGTGAATCATTGATGTAGATATAGGGATGTTGTATATTTGTTTTTAATCATGTTATTTATATGATGTTTGTTAGAGAGAAATGTAGATGTATTGATGGTTGAAAAAATCTGCATAAATCAAACCACTTTGTATCGGTTTCACTTAATGTGAAGAACAAAGTCATGAAACCTATTTGGTTGATCATATTTATTATATCAATAGGACACTTGTTTCAATACAATCATGTTCCTCATAAGGTAGAGCCAAAATACATTATTTCTTCAACCAATTGATTGGCAGGTAGGTTATGTAAGTAGGCATGAAGGTATTCAATAGTAGTTGGTATATGGTCTTCTACTTTTCTTTTGATAAATATTGATCATGCAAGTGCTTGGCTATGATGGCACATCATAAGATTTAGAAGGAAATGTAACATCCCGCTACGCAACCCCGAAGGGTAAGAGCCAAAAGAAGATAAGATAAATTTTGTTTTTATAACATAAAGAATAACTTACACAAAAATAGATTACAATACGATATAACAATCACAAATATAGCCAGGCATAGCTACTTATAAGCCTAAGGAGGCTGGTACCCTCCGGAGAAAATCAAACAAAACAAACAAGGTTTAGGAGATACTCGGAACCATATGGCGTTGCTCCGAGAACTTACAGGTAGCTCAGCCAACTTCAGCTATACGAAACTTTCTCAGGCTGGCGCCCGAGGAACTTTCCCGGCAACTCCCGGAACTGGTAGCTGGAACTTCTAACTCGGGGTGTCGGAACTTTCGGCTCCACAGACTTCCAAGCTACGGCATGAACTCGGCCTTGTATGAACTTAAAAATTAAGCGGCAATGCTCTGCAGACTTTGGAAGCAAGACGTAACAGAAGTGGCGGTACTCGGGAACACACGCGCAACACAGGAGGGCATTAACGAGGCGGGAAGTTGCCGGAACCTTCTGACCCTGCTGACGCGGTAAAATACAACCAGCCTCTAATTTTGCACTTAAAACTTTGGAAGGAAAACTATAAAAGGTATCATCCATACAAGCAAATCCATTACTACAGCAGACTCGTAAGCAAATGTAAGCTCTCATCTACCATTAGATTATTGATTTCTTTCTCTCTGAGAGTATAATGTGCATAAAGAATACTACCACTTGAAATTTGAAGCATAGCCATAAATAAAGCATAGGATAAATCTGTTTGAACAGAAACACCTCAATCAGTATCGAGCACACAATACGTCAGTCCCCAATGGTTATGCATAGCGCCTCCACCATGTGGACTCAAAGAAATTACCAGTGCTAGAGGTAATCAGGCTGAAGCAGCAGGCAAAGGCAAAGGGTAACAAATGGCCAATGCCTCGACTAGGGCGACAAAACATAGACTATTACAGTAACTTAATTTCACCACATGAATGCACGCACAAAAACATACGGGGAGACTACTCACTTCTGGCATAGAGTACAAAGTGTTGGCCGAAAGGAATGTCATCATGTGTGCTAGAAGGGATGGCGCCACACGAAACCGAATGCACCTCTCATACAGACGAGGAGACTCAAACATGCCTGTACCAATGCCCTGCAGACGGATAGGCCTTCTCGTCTATCCAAACAAGGAATCCAATAACAAAAGTGAAACAGAGGAAAAGCCACAAAATCCATCACAAAATTTTTTTTAAAACCATTCAAACAAACATTGCTACTAATCATTTCAAAAGCTGATTTCAATCATGAGGAAGAGGCATAAAATTACATAAAATTTCAAAGTGTTCAGATTAGAAATCGGACAAAGACCCAGTTCAGATTTTGGCGTTCCAAGTTGGAATCCACCATCAATCTTTGATTTTCGGACCCATAATGAGGTGTTGTACTGCAAAACGCCATTTAAAGCAAGGCTGGGCAAAACCGTGAAAAATGAAAGTGTCGTGATTAAAAATCGGACAAAAACCCAGTTCGTATTTTGACATTTTTACATGGAATCCAATTTTATTTTATATTTTTATCAGACAGTAAAGGAGCAGCAAACAAAAACGTCATTTAGAAAGAGGGCACAAATTTGGGCAAAAATGAAAGTGCCCGGATTACGAATCTAATCTCGACCCAGTTCGGATTTGGGCGTTACAAGTCAAAATTCACCTTTGATTTTCGAGTCTAGGGCCAGAATAAATGGCTGTACCGAAAAACGTCATTCTTCCACATAAGGCAAGCAAAAACACATAAATTTAAAAGTGCCCAAATTTCAAATTTATTAAAACCCAGTTGAGGTAATGGCATCCCAACATGAATTCCACCCTCAATTTTCATTTTTATTAGGAGGGTAACGAGCAACATAAGAAAACACAACTTTTTTTTTGTATAAATTTGGGCAAAAGAAAAACAATCAAACAGAGCCCAAAACATATTTCTTTCATAAACCCACATCAAGTTGTTGGAGATCTACAAATTCAATCACACAAAAACCCCCACACAACAACAATAACCAATTAAACAAACCAGCATTCATTTCAACAAAACAACAGAGACATGAAGGATTTCATCAAGTTTCATGGCATGGGACAACTTTAGCTTTAACCAGTTATGAGGAGGAGGAGAGAGGCTGCAGCCAAGCATCAATAGAAACCACGAAATAACCTCGGGTACTTTAAGCGGAATGAAATTTTCTCTATGAAGAGAGCAGTCGGGCTCAAGAAAACAAACAACAAAGAACAGGTTGGCCTTTGGTTTTTGGCCTTTTGATTTTGCCACAGTCTTCTTCACCCAAGAGCTTTCACAATCTCCCACTCAATCCCTTGAGTTCATGGGTTTCATTCACCATACAGACAACAGTTTCTCTCCTACTCCTTTAGAGATAAAGGATTCTTTACAGATAGAGGCTCTCTTTCAACATGTTTCCCCCTCGAGCCAACAAGGGAATAAACGTTTTTTATAAAGGTGTAGGATTAAAGCTCCTGGGAGGACAGTAGTTAAAGATCACAAAGAATGAAGGCAATGTTATTCCCAGAGATGCACATGAAACCACACAAAGATTAGCGGAAATCGTTCAAAATTTCCATAGATGAAAGTATCGTTCCTCTCGGACTGAGTCAGTAAAATCGTTAAGAGCCAACATATATTAAAATCCCATGGGTAAAACCATTTAAACCTCCCATCAATTAAATACTATAAAATACCATATTTAAAATCACGAAAGATGCCAATGAAAATGCATCATAACATCGACAACCAAAATAAATACCCATATAAAAGATTCATGAAACCAAGACAAAATACCTCAGCAAGGCCTACTGGCAAAGCACATGCAACTGAAGGGTGCGCCGGAACATACGGCATAAAGGTGCTCTGAAAGTTACTGTTAGGTAACTGGACGGTAAGACATCAATAAAGAAAACACTGCCCTAACAGGGTACAGTGGGGCTAGGGTAGGGGAAATTTTGGCCTATGACTACCTCCAGTAACCACCATCAGGGAATAGGAGTACGCTCAGGCCTGTGGATCCAAGCAGAGTCGATACTCAGTACCTGCATCACTCCAATTACACGTCAAAGTACATGTGCATATGACATATAGTCCAAAGCAACATTAATCATCAGGAAGGGAGTCATGATATCGTAAGCCTCTCAAATATGAGTGTTACGACATCATCCCTTTCCTGCCAATAGTCATACAAAGCAATGATAATAGTATATAGCCATTCCAACATGTAATCCAGAATATTAATTAATCCTGATAATCTTTCATATAACCATCAATGTCTAATCTCATTATAACAACATTTAACATTTTAAAATATCAAATCAAAATCAAAATACTAGCTTACCCAAGCTAGAGTTAGAGAGGTGTTACAGGAAATATCTAAATCATGGATGTTTTCCAAATCTTCTATCATGATATTGCATAAGATGCAAGGCATATTCATGAAGTCGCACTTCCCTAGCTTGAGGTTGCATGGGTAGTGCAATTCCATTTATAAAAGAATGAAAAATTGTATATCAAATAGGCCCTCAGTAGTCTACTCATTTGTAGGGGTTGAACTAATGTGGTGGGGCCACTTAATGATGGGATCATTCTTATTTTCCATATGTAAATATTATTTAATGTTTATAATTCACAAAATTTATTTAGTAGTCTTACCATAAATGATGTTGAATATTCTCTTTCACTTTCTAGGTCACCTTGATTATTTTCAACTTCAACATTTTTCAATGTTGGTTCTTCATTTTCACTTTGAAATGTAAGAAGATTTTTGAAATGTCTATAGTAGAAACAAGGAGTAGTGATAATGCACCAAAATTGATTTCAATGTCCTTATAGTATGGGTCATATTTTATTTACATGCTAGTACATTTTGAACATGACTTCTACAAACATATAAATAATAATGCTTCTCATGTGTATTAATTCTTCTGGCTATTAATATATCCAAGTCTTTTATTCTATGTGGTAGAGATTTTTTTATTGTTTTGATATCTTGGGGGAAGCTAATTATGTGACCACTATATTTGTATTATTCACCATGAGCATGGGTAACTTGCAATATTGGATTTACACATGCAATGTGAATCTCTTCTACTTGAGTGAGAATTCTCAACACATTTGGTTGTTCACATGGGTCCATATTGTTAGTTGTGGAGAATCGATGTATGCCTTTCTCAGTAATGCATCTTCTACAAGTAGGATTGTTGTTTGATGAACAAACATGTATACCAAGCTAGTGTTCCTTACATATAATGCATATTTGTAAGATTGATAGTGCATCTATTATATTTCTATTTTTTTAGATATCTCCATAAGGTTGGTGGACCAGTTCATATCCATATTGGTAATTGAATTTGTGTTTTGTGTCATTTATTTAGCTAGATGTGTTTTAATTAATGATAAAATATTTTCACAATCCATAAAGATTATTTTTGAATGTTTTTGGATTTGACTGTGTCAATAGTTTTTTGCATTGACATTTTGGATCACACTCTGTGATCCATCATCAAGATGAAGTAGAGAGCTCAAGGAGGGAAATGATTAGTTGTAGACCAGAAATTACATAAAAAGGCATGAGATAGAGAGGGGAGAGAGGGGTTGTGTGTGAAAAAAGGAAGCACAAACTTGACCAAAGAGTTTGAAGGAAAACTTACAAAATAAATTCACTATTAGTTCTAGACCAATAAGGGTCAAAGAAGAGAAATAAATTGGTTAGAAAGACAAAAAATTATAAATGAGAAGTTCTAAGAAATTAAAGTAAATAAAAAAATGAATAAGAATTTAAAAATAAAATGATTATATTATATACATATAGATCTAAAATAGCTATAAATATTGTGAGATAAACATAAAAGATTTGAAAGATATAAATAAAATAGATAAAGTTAAAATTTGACACTAGATAATATAATATAGCAACAAAAGATAATTTATAACAAGAACAAAACTATAATTCTATGTTAGATTATTCTAGAAAATATAAATGAATCTATAAAAGGTTCAAACATAACAAATAAAGGAATATGAATATAAATAAAGAGATTAAACTATAAATAAAGAAAAAACTAATGCTAAAATATCGATTAGATTACTATATAAGAAAAAGACGTAATTGGCATAATAGAAACATAGTTATAAACATCCTAAAAAAGGAAAATCAATTAAATTAATTAGTGAATAAATAAGAAAAAGTAGATTAATGCTAAAATATTGAAAACTAGACTATAATGGAGGCTAACGGTCGAGAGCAGTGGCCTATGGCAACAAGGGCTTCACCCAGATGGAGCCCTTTTGGAAAGGCTCCTCAGGGAGAGACTGGTGGACCTAGAAGCAACGATGATTGTAGTAAGGTGAAGGCTGGTCGTGGCATTTTCGCTGAGAATGGTCTAAAGAAAAAATGGCTAAATGGTAATGATTTTAAGGTGAATGGCGGCGACTCCCAACAGAGAGATCAAGATGAAGGGCAAACCAGTGTCACTGCCACCAAGGGTGATGGAAGAAAAGAGCCTAGAGCACCAGAATTAGGAAACATCCATAAATCAAAGAGCTCTCCCAAGCCAAGCCGTAGGGGCAAGGGTTGGAACACTGAGCAAAATTTAACTAGGTGGCAAGTAGGGGAAATCACAGTGCATGGTGGGTGTGGTGACAAGACAGGCTCTAGAGGGAAGAATACCCGTTTGGAGCCAAAACACTAGGTGACGGGAAGGACAACTGAAGTTGTAAAGGCCAACAAACCATCGGTTCTCTTGCAAGAGGAGCTAGAGGATGAGGTAATGCACAATGTTAAAGTGTTCTCATAGTTAGGACTGATAAGATGCTTTAGGGGTTTTTGACCTCGGCTATGTGATTTACATAAATGGATTCTAAGCACTGGGAACCTATTTTGGATGGTTGTGTTCAAATCTACCTAGTTGCCAGAGGCTTTTTTATTGTTTTTTTTTAAATTGTGGCCGATAGAAATAAAGTTCTGTGTGATTATTTTTGGAGTTGGGAGGAGAAATTTGCTCTATCCTTGAAGCCATGGCATCCACCTTTCAACACACCTTGATAGCTTTGACATGCCTCTTTAGGTAAGACTCTGACTTCCTCTCTCATTTGGTTGAGTCTTGCTCAGGGCTACTGAGAAACTCTTTGGGATTTTTGATGATAGATGAGGTTCTTTAAATCTTTTACCTCCACCTATACTGGAATTTTATGGTGGAAGGGCCTCAAGGGCCTCGGGGTCTCAATTAAAACCTTCAAGGGTTGTTAAGACACCTGTGCTATGGACTATAGAAGGGTACCAATTTCAATGGGAGATACTTAGAATGAAATATCATTGCTGTCTTTAAAATCGGATGGTCCAAACCGCTGCAGGTGGCGGGATTCTCTGAAGACATTATGGGTGGAGAAAACAGTGAGAAAAGGGAAGAAACCAAGACAAAGAATAGCTGCCTCTTGAATTGGTGGGGAAGCACAAGACTACGGACAAATAGAAATTGACGAGTTGGGGTAGGAGATTCAAGGCATGTTGGTGCCCAACCACAGGCAGGTACTAATGTAAGGGAGGCTAATAGAGGTTGGGGCGGAGCATAGCTTCATGGTGCCTAAAACTTTTCCATAATGTGGGAGAAATCAGGCCCGGTGGTCACAGGAAAAGGGAGAGCTGTTAAATTGGTAGAAGATCATAATAGAAGAAACAATGATTGAGAGAACCACGGTAGGCATGGGCTTGTATCTTTGCTCTTGAGGTGCCTTGGCGAGATGGAGGAGGCAAAGATGGAGGATGGTGGGCTTGCAGTGAAGGGAAATTCTTTGGGTTGGTAGAAGGAGGCTGCAAAGGTGGAGGACGACTGGCAAGTCATCAAGGGGAGGAAAGATAAGAAGCTCAAAAAGAAAAGTTTCACCATGGTCCTCTGGTCTCAAACCAAGGGAAGACCAAGTTGTGCTTCAAAGTTGTAGACTTGTTAGGAATATTCTTTTTGAGGTCTTGTGGTTTAAAAATTTTTTTCCTACGTAATAGTTAATAAACAACATGGTCTTTGGGTTAGATCTCATTTTGTAACCATTTAATTCAAGCAGAATCGTCTTAATTTTATTTAGATTTATTATAAAAATACCTACATTATTCGATAAAAATAGTAAAAATTGAAAACCGTTCGTTAGATAAGATCAAAAATTCTATAAAATAGACAATTAAAGAGAAAAGATTAAAATAAAATAAAAACAGTGATAAGTTAAAGGAACTAGAAATTGTTAAATTTAATGATTAGAAGAATGAAGGTGATAAATATAAATGCTAGATAAAATTGGAAAGGAACAACTTGGAAAGAAGCAAAATATAATTAAGAAGGATATATGTCTATATATAAACATTAGAATAATAAATAACAAGGAAATTAAACATGAGAGAAAGAACCATAGGAAGGAAAGGATTAGAATGACAGACTCACAAAAAATAACTATACCAAACAATGCATTAAAAATAATATAAGAATATAAGCTCAATTATTATACTTAAAAAATAATTAAACTAAAAAGAAAAAGAAAAAATTTGGGAGAAAAATACATATTTATATCTATATCTATAATATAAACAAAATAGATGTATATAAATATTATAAAATATAGATGTTATACCCAAGAGGAAACAATTAATTAAAAAGACTATTATACTAGATATTAGGTTCAAAAAAATAAAAGAGTACTACTAAGGAAAATAGAAAAGGAATTAATCAAATTAATTAGAAAAATAAAAGCACATGTTTATATATACTATAATAATACAATAAAAATACTAGAACAAGATTAACAAATTATAATATAAAATTAAAATGTCGAGAAAAGAAAGGATAATAATAGTTTATTATAGATAAAAAAATAAAAGGAATGAAAAATGAAAGAAGGCAATATAGCTAAAAAGATAAAGAATATATACAAAAATTATAAAATTAGAACAATAGATGATAAAAATAATATATATCGAATAAAATAACTAAAAGAATTGAAAAGGAAAATTTATACTCATATATTACTAAAATTATACTAAATTAATAATTAGTAAATGAAAATAAGCTATAAATTGATCAAAAATTGAAATTTTTAATAGAATAATTGAGGCAAATATAGGAGGATAAACAACTAAATTGACCATAATATTATACTAGAAATTAAGTGCAAGAAAAATACTAGATAAAGAAAAATAAATAATGGTTTTTAACTAATGAAAGGATTAAAAGAAAATTAGAACAATAGGAAAGGGGAAAGAATGTTAGTAATATAAGAATAAACTATATATGATAGAGTATATAAATGAGGGAGAAAGGAATAGATAAAAGATTGAAAAAAATAAAGAGAGAGAAGAAACTAAATAGGCAAAAAAAACTATTAAAAACAAAGAGAAGAGACTAAGACAAGACAAAAGAAGAGGACGACGTAGAAATGAGACCAAATAACTAAGCAACCGAAAGAGAACTGAAGCACCAAAATAAACAAGGAGGAGCGATACAAACAAATGGGGGGATTAAAGGACATGAAAGAGTAGGGAAAGAGGGGGGACAAGAATTAGCAATCAGAGGGATGATGTGGGGTTCTCAGGTTTGCTAACAAAGGGTGATAGGACAAACTTAAACTCCAACCCTCATCATGATTAAGGTTCTAGGATGATTGCTGATTTCAATGGCTTATTTAAGTTTTTCCCTGAAGAAGTTGTCTTCTTTAAATAGGATTTAGGTGTTTTCAAGGAAAATATGATGCTTAGTCAAAGAGGAATGGTTGGCTAGGGAATATTTGAAGACACGTTCATGTTTGATGTCAATCCTATGCTCTTTGATTTTGGTGCTAAAAGAGTGCCCAATTTCACCTATGTACGAAGTGCCACAAAAATAGACAACCTTATAGACTCTTGAGTCAAGAAATATGTCCTTAGAGTCCTTGAGAGAAGGGATAAATTTTCTTAAGGTTGAGAGGGGCTTGGCACAATGAAGGCCTTTTTTAAGAAGGGTCTTTATATTTTTTTGGAGATACCATCAATACAAGGAAGAAAAGCGCCAAGGGGTACAAAGGAATGGTTAGTTTTAGAGTTGGAAAGGAGACTTGTTTTGGTTAGGTTGAAGGCTCTAATAATTTGCTTGCTTGAATACCCATTTAATTTGAAGATTTGACAAAGATAAGTCAACTCTTGGTTTAAGTTTTCATCATCACAAATATGATAGGCCCTCTAGGATAGAGTTTTAAGGACCTCGGATTTTTGGTTGGGGTGTTGATGAGAAGAAGAGTGAAGGTAGAGATTGACGTGGGTGACTTTGTGGAAAATTTGCTGACGTAATGACCTATATGATTTTTTAACGAGAAAAATGTCAAGGGAAGTTGGTTGATGGATTCAACCTCATTGGTGAAGGAGATGCAAGGCACTAGGCTGTTGAGGTGGGTGTGAATCTCTTCTAACTTTTCCAAGCCGTATGGCCAAAAAATGTTGGTGTCATCCACATATCCTTTTCACCACCTAGGCTTGAGAGGGAAGGAATGAAAATCCATATCTTTGAAATGATCCATGTAAAGGTTAGCAATGACAGGGGAAATGGGGGAACCCATGGCCATGCCATCTACTTGCTCATAGATGACACCTTGGAATGTGAAAAAAGTAGATCTCAAGCATAACTCAACAAAGGTGGCTACCTCATCATTAGTCTTTTGTCTCACAATTTCTAAGGAGTCAAAAATGGGAACATTGGTGAAAAGTGAGACCACATCAAAACTCACCAAGAGGTCATTGCTCTCTAAAATTTTTTCCTTAATAAATTGGACAATATGTGAAGAATTTTTTATGGAGTTAGATTTTCCAACCAGATGGGCTAGTAATTTGGAAAGGAAGGAAGCTAGTTTATAAGTAGGAGTTCCTATAGTGTCAATAATAGGTCTCAAGGTAATACCAGCTTTGTGAATTTAGGAACACCATAAATGCGAGGGGTTATGTCCTTGTTGGGTAAGAGATTTTTTTTGGTTGACTCGTTGAAAGAAGAGAAATACACTAAAGATTTGATTTTTTTAATAATTTTGGAGTATGGGTTACGGGATAAGATTTTGTAGTTGTTGGTGTTAGAAAGAAGAGCAAGCATTTTGGAAGTATAGTATTGCTTGTTCATAATGACTGTGGCATTACCTTTGTCTGCTTTGGCAATGATGAGATCTTTATTATTTAAAATTTTATTGAAGACCAGTCACTCAACTTTCAAAATGTTACATCTAGAGGTTTGACGTGTCTTAAGGCTACGATACAATCTTTCCTAACTTACTTGACTATGCAAAGAGGGAGGGAGTGAATGGGATTTTCAATTTCAATGAGGAAGTTGACATGAGGGATAACACAAAACCAATCCCTCTTGATACAACTTTGGTGGCAAGGGGGTCTAGGATGGTATTGGACATGTTAACCACTAACTTGCTTTGCTAGTTATGAGTTTGAGAGGAAATGGAGGGGTTGCGGGGTTGGATAAAACAACCAGAATATTGGAGAGATATGTGAGGACCCTTCACGAGCTCAAGTGAGAGGGGAGAGGGTGAAGAACAAGAGGGGGTCAACAAATCGATGGTAAGGTTGGCATGCGGGCCAAGATTGGCAGTAAGGGGGCAAAAAAAGGGGACATATTTACATGGACACGTGGAGAGAAGAGGAAAAGGAATGTGGACAAGAGGTACAGGGATGAGGACTGATAGGTGCACTAGCTAAATGGGGACGGGCTAGAGGTGAGATATGATCTACTTGGAAAATATTTCAGCATAATTAATGAAAGGAAAAAAAAGAGACCGAGACATGTAACCAAGGGTCAGCATACCTGGAATTGATGGAAGAGAGTCGTAGCTAGATGAACATTATTGGTCCAATGCCATTGGGAGGGTATCGGTCTGGATCTATGGAGATGGTAAGTTCCTTGCGAGTTTGATAGGATTCATGGCTACCAAAGGCATCATTGGCAACATTTGAAGTGTAGAGGAAAAAGGTTGGTGGAGGTAGGACACCCAAAATAATTGGCTTGTTGCCCCAATTCGCCATGGATACGACTAGGATAAAACGAAGGAAGGAAACCAGATGAAGCTCAAGTGAGTTTAGATTGGATCAGAGGAGAGAAAGGTCAAATATTGGAATGAATGACTACAGACACTTCCAAGGAATGGCAAGGGGAAGATGAAAGATGAGGAAGAGGGTGATTAACCACAACAACAACTACATTCGGTACCAAATACTGGTGTGGGGGATTGAAAAGTGAGGAGGAGAAATATTGGGTATGCAAGAAGCTGAAGCGAATAAGATAGCCAAGGATGGAGGAAAGACTGGTGTGAGTGGACAAGGAGTCCCAGAAGAGCTTGATGAGGACAAAGCGCGGTGGGTAGGGATGTGGATATGAGGAGAGAAAGAGAGGGAGAAAGTAGGAGGGGAAAAAGAAGAAAAATGCTTGGCACTGCAAAGCACACAATTTTCTCTTGTCTTCATATACAATCTTCTTGCCTACATGGGGTTTTTACATGCAAGGTGATGTCTAGACGAATCCAAATTTCTAGACGTAACGAAGCCGCAAGTTCAAGATGGAGTAGAAGAATCCTTGAATATAGATGATTTATCGACAACCCAGTAGATTTGATGGTTGATCTGAGAAGAGACAATCCCGCCTTGATAAAACTATGCTTTGTTCTGAAGCTCCAAAGGTGATGGGTGACTGGTGAATGAGGGGATCAACCTAGAATCTTTGCACCTTTTTAGAAATGTTAGGTCTACGAACTTCTTTTCTAGTTTGATCCTCAGCAAATCCATATGTTTAGCTTTGAAACATAGTTCCCTCTCATGAAGGGTATGAAGGGTATCAATTAATGATAATATATTTCCACAATTCATAAAGATTATTGTTGAATTTGATTGTGTCAATAGTTTTTGCATTAACGTTTTGTATCACACTGTGATCCATCATCAGTATGAAGTAGAGAGCTCAAAGAGGAAAATGATTAGTTGCAGACCAGGAATTGCATAAAAATGTATGAGATAGAGAGAAGGGAGAGGTGTTTCACACGAAACAAGCACAAACTTGACCAAAGAGTTTGAAGGAAAACTTACAAAAGAAATTCACTATTAGTCGGACCAATAAGGGTCAAAGAAGAGAAATAAATTGGTTATCAAGACAAAAAAATCTAAATGAGAAGCTCCAAGAAATTAAAGTCAACATAAAATGAACAAGAATTTAAAAATAAAATGATTATATTATATAGATATAGATCTAAAATAGCTATAAATATTATGAGATAAATATATAAGATTTGAAAGATATAAATAAAAAAGATAAAATTAAAATTCGACACTAGATAATAAAAGTTAGCTACAAAAGATGATTTATAACATGAATGGAATTATAATTCTATATTAAGTTATCCTAGAAAATATAAATGAATCTATGAAAGGTTAAAACATAACAAAGAAAGGAATATCAATATATGATTTTTTTTTGAATTATATGTTAGATGAATAGGATAAAATTGAAAATGTATTCTATGCATTTAAGTACTATAATAAATTTTGGACTTTCCTATCATAATGATTAGGTGTGTATATGTTTTTTTGTTAATAATAAAGGTAAACAAGTTTTGAAGGTGTCTCCAAACCTTGTATAAGGAAAAATATCATCTATACAACTTATTTGACAAATAATATAACACAAGAAGTAGGGAGAAGAAACCCTCAAAAAACAATTAATCTCTATTTGTGTACATGAAATATTATGCAAAGTTGGTCAATTCAAACACCTAAATTGAGCGAACACAACAAACAAACAAACAAACACTTAGATTAGTCATTAGGAAATCTAAAAAGCATGAAAGCAATTAAATAATTCATATTAGATCACCTATTTGAATGAGAATGGTTGTGCCCTTTGATCAAGTTGATGTGTGTTCGTGAATTCCGTAGCACAATCTTGCATTCCAAAAATGTGATAAATTTGCATCGATTAAAGATGAATTTATAGATATTTGATGAGGAAGATCAATGGTGAAGTTTGAGTGGAGACATCAAAGGCTGAGATTGAATGAGATCTCTCAAGCCATGAGTTTGTGCCAAATGACACAATGTGGTGGCTTGAGAAAATATTGGTACTTGTGAGGGTACCTTGGAGTATTGGTAGATCTTACCATAAAGGAAAGGTTTGTCCCACACTCCAAAGGGAATGGGAATGAGAAGAATAAAGGAATTTTTAATTCTTTGACTGTACTTGAGGTGTACTTTTGGGACAAGGACCCATGTGGGGTTCCTTCCTAAAAGTGGAAATCCTTTAAGGCTAGGGTTCAAGGAGGGTTAGCAATAAATGGAAAGGGTTTGACCCCTTTCCTAATCATGAATTAGTAATGTGTATATGTTAAGGGTGGTATTAGGTGGGTGATTAGGATTAAGATTAGGGGGAAAGTGGGAGAGTTAGAGGATGGGACATGTGAGGGTAAAATTAAATAAATAAAATTTATTTATTTAATTTATGGGAATAAGGGGTAAGGTAGGATAGATAAATAATTAATTATTTACTTTAGGTTGGGACTAAGGGAGATAGATGACAAAGATTAAGAATATTAAGTAAATAAGACAATATTATTTATTTAATATAAAATATGAGATTTAGGTGAAAATAGGAGTAAATGGGAAACATTAATTAAATAGATACAACTTTATTTAATTAATATGTGTGATTGGGAATAGATGAACTAGGGATAAATTGAACAAATGTAATGGTCAATTTTAGGTGTCTACATTTTTCTCTCTTTGAAATGGCATTAAAATAACATTATTTCAAAGAGAAAATAAAATATAGGCAACACAATGAAGGACTAGGTAAAAAATTGCCTCACTGTGGAGAGAATAGAAAAATGAGATATGTATAGGTGATGCCCCCTCGAGAGGGCAGGTGGGAAAAAAGGGGCCCAAAATAGCCTCTCGAAAGATGCAAATAGTAAGAAGGGTGAAAATGGATAAAAAATGAGGGTGAGAGAAGAAACAGGGAAAAATGGGGTTAAGGGGAAGAAAATGTGGGAAAATGAGATCTTAGAGGTGAATAAATAGACCATGGAGGGTAAAAATTCTTCATTTTCATCATTTGCAATAGTGAAAGTGAGTGCTTAGGAGTAAAGAGATGGCACATATTCTATGTGGGGAGCATCATGCAGAGCGTGTGAGGGCCTACTTACAGCCAAATGGAGCAAGTCCACGGCTAAGTCTTTTCTAACCCTAGCCTTGTACTTGTTTTTGCATTTTTTGGGGTCAAGAAATGAGGTAGAATAGGGCTGCCCAAGAGGAAAGTTCACGGTTGGGAAGCCTCATAGGTAGGTGGGGTGGCCTTGTAGGGATAGTGACATCCTCGTTAGATGAAGCAACTTGTTCGCAAGATGGGGTGGCCTCGTTAAATGGGGAAACCTGGTAGCAAGATGACATAACCTCTTTAGATGGGGTGGCTTGGTAGCAAGGTGGGGTGGCCTTGTTAAACATGGAAGCCTTGTAGCAAGATGGGGCACCTTGGTGACAAGGTGGGGTGACCTTGTAGAAAATGAGGCGTCCTGGTAAGAGAAAGAGTTAGGGAGAAAAAGTAGAAGTTTGAGATATGGGGGAGGATGATGAGGCGTATTGATGATTTGTGAGGATGTAGGGATGAGGCAAGAGGGTTTAGGGATATGTTGAAGGGGTTTTTGGATAAGGGGGGATGGGTTAGGGATATGAAAATATGGTTTAGGGAGATGGAAAATAGGTTTAGGTATGAGTCAGATGGGTTTACGAATGAGGGAAGATGGTTTAGGGATATGAAAAGATGGTTTAGGGAGACGACGAAGGGGTTTAGAGATGAGTCGGGAGGGTTTAGGGATTAGTAGAGATGGTTTAGGGATATGAAAAGATAGTTTAGGGAGATGACAAAGGGATTTAGAGATAATTCGAGAGGGTTTACAAATGAGGGTAGATGGTTTAAGGATGTGACAAGATGGTTTAGGGAGATGATGAAGGGGTTTAGGGATGAGTCAAAAGGGTTTAGGGATGAGGGAGATAGTTTAGGGAGATGAAGTGGTTTAGGGATGTTAGGAGGGTGTAGGGATGAGGAGAAATTGTTTAGGGATATGACAAGATGGTTCGAGGAGATGATGAAGGGATTTAGGGATTAGTCGAGAGGGTTTAGGGTAATAAAAATGTAGAATAAGTATTTGAGTGTGGAGGTGAAACTGATGAGGTGGATGGTATGATGTGCAGGAGGATTTGGATGTGTTGGAGACTTGAGAGTGATGAATGGGAGTGTTGAGGCTAATGGATCAATTGACCGAGGTGAAGAAGGCTATTTTCTAGGCCACTAGGTTAGATTATATGGTATGGATTCCATCAATCCATGCACATAGGGTTATATTGACAACCTTGGTAGAGCGATGATTCTCAAATACGAGTATCATGATTGTGACCTTCGAGGATTCTTGGAGGATTTTTCAAGTGTTGATTAGGACCCGTTTGGTGTACAAAATGATGACATCACTTGAGGCAACATTAATTTTTTTGGGAGGAGTGACCTATCAAGGAGGGGAATGGTGTTGCACCTAGAAAATTGCAAGGGGATTGTTTTGACATTTCCCTTATTGATGGCGGTTCTTGTTAATGATAATTTATTATCGAATAAGAATGGGAAGATTTTTAATATTGGTTTGGAGTGGTGGAGATGGTAGAGATAGGTTAGTGGTTTTCCTGGGGGGCCTATATGTTAGCCCACCTATGAAAGGATTTGCACATAGTGACATTCATGGATGGATAGATTCTAAGAAACATCACACTTTCATGTATGGGTGTGGGAGCACATTATGATGCTCTGATCAATTGGATACAAAATAAGTATTGATTATGAAGACCCCTACATATTTGGTTGGGAGAGGGTAGTATGGTATAGACAGATGGGAGATATGAAGCATTGACGATGTGTGTTGGATGAGTTAGCAGAAGGGGACATAGCATGGAGACCCTATTGTGAGGGGGAAACATGGTAGGATGACCAATGGTACCTAAGGTATGTCATTTCACAGTGTTACCTGATAGGGCAGTATCACTATATTATTGATGGATACCATCTAGACATGATACTATGATAGTTTAGTCTATCATAGGGAGTATTGGAGGGGCCTCACTTTTTTGCAAGATAGGAATGGGAGACACCAAAGTGGGGGCCACAGGTTAGCAATAATGATGCCCTCAAGAGTTGGGTAGATATGGCGTGGGTGGAGTGGGATGACCAAGAGTAGGTAGTGGATGTAAGTAATGCTACTATAAATAGGATATGGTGGGTGACACAAATGCCACTGATATTGACACCATTAGTATGGAGGAGTGTGTAGGAGTGATTGAGGGAGGTGATGAGATGAGGGTGAGGAGGAGTGGGAAGCATGGTGAAGGGGATGAGGAGGAAAATCTTGCAAGGTGGGGGAATAGAGTCAAGGTATCAAGAGAGGAGTCAGAGGAGGAGTCGTTCAAGGATATGGATATGGAGGTATCTAATAAGGATGAGGAGAATATATGGGAGGAGGTGATTGGAGGGACCGATGAGGAGGTGAGTGGAGATAGGGAGACTATGGAGAATAGCGGTGAGCATAGTGATAGTGACTTGAGTTCATCATCAGGGAGTGGAGAGGAGGAGGGACAATATTTAATAGATGTGGAGATGTAGGATTCACCAAAGGTGGAGATACATAGATCACCATAGGATGAGGTACATGGATCACCCCAGATTGAGGTATAGGGATCACTACAATAGATGCACAAGATGGTGATGTTGGGTAATATTCCTTAAAGATACGACTAGCGCATGCATTGAGAAAGTGGGATGCAAATTAGAGGAGGTTGGAGGAGGTGGAGGCAAAGTGTGATGTATTTAGGAGCAAGCGAGATGGATTTTG
>VDFB02352054.1:0-24714 GCA_007258455.2 Sequoia sempervirens | reverse complement strand
GGAATATTATCCCATTTATTAAATGATTTATGCAACCTAGGACTTAATTTGGCAATGAGATATTCAATTTTGGGAATGAGTAGTGAATATCTCATGCATACTTTTATATTATTTACAGTTTCAATAAACCCTTGTAATAACAATGAGATTATCAAGCATTCACTATTACATGAAACCCTCGCAGAACTACAATACCCTGGAAAAACAATAGCCACATTTTTTGTTTATTAAATTTCATTGAAAATTTACTTGTTTTCTTAGATTGAAATAATGGTGAGTCTATATTAAAATTAGAATGTAAACTTCTTTCCAAAATACTGGCTATTCTTTGAATTGAACAAAATAATAAGTTTGCAATGAAAATATTACAAATAAAAAATGAGTGTATTGCTCCATTAAGACTGGCTATTCTTTGAATGCAACAAAATAATAAGTTTGTAATGAAACTATTACAAATATAAAAATGAGGGTATTACTACATTATCTTCCATTAATTTTTAAACAAGATATCACCCCTACTTTTTAAACACTACCTAGATGACAATATAAAACTGTCCAAGCTTAAATACATCTCTATTCAAGACCTCTTTATCATTTTCATTAGCAACTTTTCCATGCACTATCCTTTTGTAATCTAATAATTTCCCTTCTAAATTGTATGGCTTGCTTTTATAGTGGTTGCAAATCTATCTCTTGATCTATGTGTCTTTCTAAACTATATTGACCTTTTCCCCATGAATGTTTTTCTAGAACTACTACCAACATCAAAACTTTTCCAGCAAACCTCTTTCATTGACAAGTGTGAAAAAGTGATGTATCAAAGCTTCTACTAGTGTATTTTTTCCTTGGGAAATGAATATACCATTGTATTCTTTGATAATCCTTGACAATGAGAAAACAAAAACCTTTTATCATTGCATAAATAAATATTTATCACTTTCATACCTCTTCAATGAACCTCCATATGGTGCTTAACAAAGACTTCTATCACTTGAAGCTCCACTTATTTCTCATGAAACCTCTTTAATACTTTTAATACCCTGAGCATGAAGAAAAGGTATTTGCCCCTATCTATTATATACTTTGTGATTAGCACCAACACCCAATGCTACTGTGTACTTCCATGGAAACACCATAAATAGGTCTACAACCCCTACACTTTTGATCCCAAGGACTATCTTTTACATGATCTTTTGATAGTCTCATCTCATCATTATAATATGAACAATGTCTCTCCCCTTTGATTTTTTTTACTGAGAGCCTTCTTTAAGTTATGTCTCATCGTCCTTTGATAATAATGAGTACTTGATTATTTCTCTTGAATCATTTCATGAACTATTTGATCCCAAGGTTGACTAAAGACATGAAAGTTGTTAAAACTCTCTGAACCTCTTGAAGATGAAACCAATTTTCACAATGTTCAACATCTATATACTTGGATTATACTTATGACATAAAACTAAACTTGTTTGAATGGGACAACATTGTCATTGAATTTTGCAACAATATTCCTAATGATAAATAAATAGGTTTATACATGTTGGGTAAGGAATGTGAGTTGTCCCCATTAGCTTATCCTACACCCCCAATATGGGTGGATTGGAATTGGTTACATTAATTCCCATATCTACTTCTTTTCCAATACCCTCAATCATCTTAAACTTGTAGAATCTTTACCTATGTCTATATAGGACAATGGGATTTATTATGCTTTGCTAATAAAGCATATAAGGAAATGGCACCTTTTCTTAAAAAAAAAATTGTTGACTATAATGGTAATGCTTGTTGCTAGGATCCTATTAGGTTCATATTTGTGATTAAACAATGAAACTAGTATAGTTGTCAGAATGTCAACATCACAAAGATGATTTTGTTCACCTATGTTTAAATTTTAAAACTAATTCAGTTAGAGAACATAAGCTAATTATTAGATGGATGTGCATCATAAACACTAAATCTTTGAACTCTTAAAACCTACTAAATATCTCATCCTAGGTCTTTAAGAAGTAGATCCACGTCTTGCAAGAGAAATCATTTTCTATATTGTACCTTCACGTTGTTTTCTTATTGTCTCTTTGGAGTTTTCATTTCTTATGTTGTTGTTTGTAGAAGGTTCTATTTAATAGAGATAACTTTCTATCTCATTAGATAGAAAGTTTAAAATGTTTTAGTTTTGAAACTTATAAATTTGTAATTTAAAAATGTTTTAGTTTTGAAACTTGATAAATTTGTAATTTAAATATGTTTTAGGTTTGGAACTTGATAAATTTGTAATTTAAATATTTTGTTTTAATGGTATCTAGATCTCTTTGTTTATATACATATATGGTTGATGATCAAGGATCTCACCATTATCCTCAGTCTGAGTATAATGCTCAGACTAGAATGAATTTTTATGAGGAGAGTATTGGGAGATTAGAAAATGCATTGAGATGTTTAGATCAAACCATTCATGTAACTCCCATAATCTAGCCAATAGATACATATTAGTCAATATTAGAGATGATATTTTATGTATGATTGGTATCATTCAATCATACAATCCTTGTGATGATGTTAGCATTGAGAAACTTTATTTATCTCTTGCCAGGAGTGTTGGTAGCACAAAGAAATGGAGAGCTATTAGTAAGTTAGTTTCACAAGATAATGTGCATAACATGTTCCCTTTCTATAAGGAAAAAGATATAATTAGAGGATATACATTTACTAGGTGTACATATGAACTTGTTGCTCCATTTATATATCCTAGATGATTGGTAGCTCATCATAGATGGCCTCATAATGATGAGCTACCACTGTATTTTTACAAACAATTATATGTAGAGTTTTATTTATAGATAGATGTGGACTACACATCTTTTCTTGAGCATGCTAGACAAGGTAGATGCAGGTTTTCTGACAAACCTAAGTATAGATGCCAAAATTTTCCATTTCCCATCAACAAGAGGGAATTAGTTGGTCTAAACCTTTTGGTTCTTCCAAAATGTTTGGAATGAGCAATAGTAGGGGATACAACAACACGCCCCACTAGACCTCAAATTTTTGATAGTATTGCCACCATTACCACACAGATCAATTAGGTATCATCTAATTATGTTGGTAGATACTTATTATGACTGTGGATTAGCCTTCCTCCCACTGAGGCTAGATCTACTACTTATGATTCATTTATTTGTGTTGATCTACCATCAAGATTAGATGTGACTCATATGAGTGAGATGACTATGTGTAATGTGCGTGCAATCTCCATTATTGATTGACTAGTAGATCACTAGTTCATTAGTGAGGAGCATGTGATCCATATTGATCATGTTCCAACCCTTATTAGACATCAACATCCTACTACACATATGAGTTAGGGGGTGGAAGCTTCATAGGATATTCCACACCATCTTACAGTCTCTCATGTGCAACATGTTTATATTGATCCTGCAGCTTGTCTAGGTTCTTAGCATGTTCCAAATCTAATTGAGGTTACTATGCCACATGATCTTGTTCGTGGAACATATAGTGCACTTCTTTTTGGCACTAATATTGTACCACCTACAAATGTCCCTGAGGTGTCTTTGCATTCAAGTGTGATATCAGTTGGATTGGTAGAGCCCTCAATGATGCATGATAGGGACTTGAATAATTTATATATAAATTGCATTCTACAAATTTACATGTACATATTTTAAATAAAATTGATTTTAAAGTAGTTCTAACTCCTTATTCAAATCATGGATTTGAAATTTTCTAGCAATATGGTGATTTTCTGGACTTTGGAGACTTGGAGCATGTTGGCAATCCCATGCATTATTCACTTGAGGTACATTTAAATAATAAATTTAAATTACTTGATACATTTGAACACATTGAACTTATACATTGTAAGTTTTAGATAATTTTACATATATACACGTGTATTAAATTAAATTACATGTACTTGAACTTGTGCAAGGCTTGGGAAAGGGATCAAGATAGGTTGGATCGGGACATGGATCGAGATAACTTGGATCAGGAGAGGGATCATGACAACCTAGATCAAGATATGGATTGAGAGAGGGATTAATGAAAGGATCAGATTCATCTATCCATACTAGATATCCTTCTCTTTGAATTGTTTTACATGTCACATTATATATACATTTTGCATTATGGTTTATACATCACATTATGGTTTGTCATGTCATGAACTATAGAATCTTATATGGTTTAAACTCTTATTATGATTTGGACCATATTACATACATTTTACATTATGGTTTACATCACATTATGGTTTCTCATGTCATGTTATATGCATGCACACATTATAATGTTTTGAACACTTGTTTTGATTTACATCACATTTCACAAATTATGGTATACATGTACATCACATTACATGGTTTTTCATGTCACATTATATACAAGTTAAATACATTACATGGTTTACATCACATTATGGTTTTATTTATTTAGCACCTGTACCTTTTTTTTCCTTAAATATTTTTGATCAAATTAGAGTTGCACATATTAATTTTTTAGTCAATCTTGATTAATATTCAAATCTTCCTTTGAAGTTTAGATTATATATATTGTAAGCATTGAACCTTTTGCAACCTAGTTTAAGTTATGATCTTCAAGGTACATTTTCAAGATCACCCTTATTTATTTTCAAATGTACCTTGAAGATCATAACTTAAACTAGGTTGAAAAAGGTTCAAAGCTTATAATATATATAATGTAAACCTCAAAGGATGATTTGAACATTAATCAAGATTGACTAAAAAATTAATATGTGTAACTCTAATTTGATTTCAAACATATTTAAGGGAAAAAAAAATCAAGTACAAGTGCTAAATAAATAAAACCATAATGTGATGTAAACCATAATGTATTTAATTTGTATATAATGTGACATGACAAACCATGTAATGTGATGTACATGTATACCATAATGAGAAATGCATGTAATGTGATGTAAATCATAACAAGTATTCAAACCATAATAATGTGTATGTGCATATAACATGACATGACAAACCATAAAGTGACGTAAACCATAATATAAAATGTATGTAATATGGTCCAAATCATAATAAGATTTCAAACCATATAAGACTGTATAGTTCATGACAATGAAAAACCATAATGTGATGTATAAAACATAATGTAAAATGTATATATAATGTGAAATGTAAAACAAATAAAAGAAAAGGACATCTAGTATAGATGGATAAATTTGATCCTTGTCTTGATCCCTCTCTCGATCCATGTCCTGATCTAGACTATCTCTATCCCTCTCCTAATCCAAGTTGTCTTGATACCTATCTTGATCCATGTCTCATGCCAAGCCCTGCACAAGTTTAAGTACATGTAATTTAATTTAATGCACATGTGTATATATGTATAATTATCTAAAAATTACAATGTACAAGTTCAATGTGTTCAAATGTATTAAGTAATTCTTAAATTTATTATTTAAATTTAACTCAGGTGAATAATGCATGTGAATGCCAACATGCTTCAAATCTCCAAAGTCTGAAGAATCCCCATATTGCTAGAAATTTTCAAAACCATGATTTCAATAAGGAGTTAGAACTAATTTAAAATCAATTTTATTTAAAATATATGTACATGTAAATTTTTAGAGTGCAATTTATATATAAATTATTCAAGTACCTATTGTGCATCATTGAGGGCTCTACCAATCCCACTAATATGAAACTTGAATGCAAAGACACCTCGGGGACATTTGTAGGTGGTACAATATCAGTGCCATAAAGAAGTGCACTATATGTTCCATGAACAAGATCATGTGGCGTAGAAACCTCAACTAGATTTGGAACATGCTAAGAACTTGGACAAGTTGCAGGATCAATAGAAACATGCTACACATGGGAGACTATAGGATGGTGTGGAATATCCTATGAAGCTGCCACCCCCTAGCTCATATGTGTAGTAGGATGTCGATGTCTAATAAGGGTTGATACATGATCAAGAGGGATCCCATGCTCCTCACTAATGAACTAGTAAGCTACTAGTAAATAAGTAATGGAGACTGCACACACATTACACCCAATCATCTCATTGATATGGGACACATCTGATGGTGATGGTAGATTGGCACGAATAAAAAAATCATAAGTAGTAGATGTAGCCTTAGTGGGTGGAAGGCTAATCTATGGCCGTAATAAGTATCTACCAACATAATCAGATGACACTTGATCGATCTATGTGGTAATGGTGGAAATACTATCAAAAATCTAAGATCTGGTGGGGCATGCTATTGTATCTCCTATTGTTGTTGATTCCAAATATTTTGGAAGAACCAAAAGGTTTGGACCAACTAATGCCCTCTTATTGACGGGCGGTGGAAAATTTGGGTTTCTATACTCAGGTTTGTCAAAAAAAATTCCTCTACCCTATCCAACATGCTTAGGAAAAGATGTGTAGTCCACATCTATTTGTAATAAAACTTTTCATATAATTGTTTGTAAAAATAAAGTAGCAACTCATCATTATAATGCCATCTATGATAAGCTGCCAACCATCTAGGATATATGAATAGAGCAACAAGCTCATTTGTACACCTAGTAACTGTATATCCTCTAATTTTATGTTTTCCCTTATAAAAATGGAACATGTTATGCACATTATCTTGTGAAACTAACTTACTAAAATCTATCCATTTCTCTATGTCAATAACGCTCCTATCAAGGGATAAATAAAACTTCTCTTGATGATAACATCATCATAAGGATTGTATGATCGACTGGTCCCAATCATACATAAAGTTTCATCTCTAATATTAAATAATCTATCTCTATTAGCCAAATTAGGGGAGTTATTAATGGTTTGATCTAAACATCTCAATGCATTTTCTAATCTATGAATAATCTCCTCAAAAAAATTCATTCTAGTATGAGAATATTTCTTACAATAAGGGGAATGGTGAGATCCCTAATCATCAGCCACATATGTATATAAATAAAGAGATCTGCATGCCATTAAAACAAAATATTTAAATTACAAATTTATCAAGTTTCAAAACTAAAACATTTTTAACTTTCTATCTAATAAGATGAAAAGTTATCTCTATGAAATAGAACCTTCTACAAAGAACAACATAAGAATGACAACTCCAAAGAGACAATGAGAAAACAATGTAAAGGTGCAATATAGATAATATTGAAGAAGGTTATGACCAAGCCATATGATTCTTTAGTGACCAAAATGAATGCCTATTACAACACGTGTTATAGGGGTTAGAGAAGGAAACCTTTACAAGTTACAAGGTGAACCAACTTTAGTCAATGCCTTTAAAAGTTAAATTGACATTTTGTGTCAATTATGGCACAAGAGGATGGGGTTTTTGCATCACACAACATTGCCTAATATGAGGGATATTGCCACAAGACTTCCAAAGTTCAATATTGAACAACATGGAGTTTGTTCAAGGATACTTTCTCAAGCAAGGATCATAGGTCTAAGAAGATCCTAGAGTTAGTACATTTGGATGTGTGTGGACTAATGTTAGTAGGATCAATTGTAGGAAGAATGTTCTATGTTTCTTTCGTTGATGATTTCTCTTGCAAGACATGGATCTACTTCTTAAAGACCAAGGATGAGATCTTTAGTAGGTTTTAAGAGTTCAAAGCTTTAGTGTTTATCATGCACAACCATCTAATAATTATCTCATGTTCTCTAACTAAATCGGTTTTAAAATTTAAACATAGGTGAAAAAAATCATGTTTTTGATGTTGAAACACAACTGTACTAGTTGCAAACAAGTTCTCTTTTAATTGTAAATCTAAACCTAATAGGATCCCAACAACAAGCATTGTCATTATAATCAGAAAATTTGTTTTTAAGGCAAGGTGCCATTTTCTTATATGATTTATTAGGAAATCATAATAAATCTCACTATCCTATATACACATAGGTAAATATTTTACAAGTTTAAGATGATTGAGGGTATTGGGAATTAATGTACCCAATGCCAGTCAACCCATACTGAGGGTGTATAGGATAAGCTAATGGGGGCAACTCACATTTCCTTACCCAACATGTATCAACCTATACATTTATCATTAGGAATACTATTGCAAAATTCAGTGACAATGTTGTCCCATTCAAATAATTTTAGTATTATGTAATTAGTATATTAATCCAAGTATATAGATGTTGAACATTGTGAAAATTGGTTTCACCTTCAAGAGATTCAGAAGGTTTTAACAACTTTCATGTGCTTAGTCAACCTTTGTAGTAGATGGTTCATGAAATGATTTAAGAGAGATAATCTAGTACTTTTTATTATCAAAGAACAATGAGATGGAACTTAAAGAATGCACTCATTGAAAAATTCAGACGGGAGAGACATTGTTAACAGTATAATGATAATATGATACTATCAAAAGATCATGTGAAAGACAGTCCTTAAGATCAAAAGTGCAGGGGTTGTAGACCTATTTATGGTGTTTCCATGACAGTACACAATAGCATTGGGTGTTGGTGCTAATCAAAAAGTCTATAATAGATAGGGTCAGGTACCTTTTCTTCATGACCAGAGGTATTAAAAGTATTAAAGAAGTTTCATGAGAGATACATGGAGCTTCAAGTGGTAGAAGTCTTTTTTAAGCACCATATGAAGGTTCATTGAAGGGGTATGACAGTGATAAAGATTTATTTATGCAATGATAAAGGTTTTTGTTTTCTCGTTGTCAAGGATTATCAAAGAATAAAATGGTATATTCATTGCCCAAAGAAAACATACAGTAGTAGAATCTTGGAAACATCACTTTTTCACACCTACCAATGAAAGGTTTTTTGAAAAAAAATTGATAATAGTGGTGGTTTTGGAAAATAATTCATGGGGAAAAGTTCAATATAGTTTAGAAAGACACATAGATCGAGAAATAGATTCACATCCACTATAAGAGCAGGTCATACAGTTTAGAAGGGAAAATATCAAATTACAAAAGGATCGTGCATGGTAAAGTTGCTAATGGAAATAGAAAATAGGTCTTGAACAAAGATGTATTTAGGCTTGGACAAATTTATGTTGTCATCTAGGCAGTATTTAAAAAGTAGGGGTGATATCTTGTTTAAAAATTAATGGCAGATAATGTAGCAATTTACCCTCATTTTTTATTTGTAATAGTTTTATTGCAAACTTATTATTTTGTTGCATTCAAAGAATAGCCAATCTTAATGTAGCAATGCCCTCATTTTTTATTTGTAATGGTTTCATTGTAAAATTATTATTTTGTTGCATTCAAAGAATAGCCAGTCTTTTGGAAAGCAGTTTACATTGTAATTTTAATATAGACTATCCATTCTTTCAATGTAAGAAAACAAGTAAATTTACAGTGAAATTTTACAAACAAAAGTGAGGGTATTGCTTTTCTAGGGTATTGTAGTTCTACGAGGGTTTCATGTAGTAGTAGATGATCAATAATCTCATTTCCATTACAAGGGTTTATTGAAACTATAAATAATATAATAGTATACATGAGATATTAACTATTCATTACATAAAACGAATATCTCATTTCCATTTCAAGAGATTATTAAAACTATTTAATGTAACAATATATAAGATATGCACTATTCATTGCCAAAAATAAAATACACATTTCCATTCAAACTTCAAGGAATTTGAATCATAAAAAATGAAAACAAACATATGGCCACACTATTGTGTGCCTCTACAATCACCACATTTTTCAAAAAAATGTTGCAGCTCTAACAAACTCGCAAGCAACACCAAACTTCCATGCACAACCCATCGAAACCGCAAAGAAAAAATACCAAACAAGAGGAGAGTAATTGCAATTAAACCTGTTGTTGCTTTGAGTTTTATGGACATTAGAACACTAGCTCGAACGACCTCATGTCACCCTCAACACTTCCATCCAAACATGCAAAAATGAGGCAGGCCCCTTTTTTTAATTTTATAATTCTTGGTTCTGAGTGGATAGTATTTGACTGGAATGGTTTCCTCTAAAACACTACAATCGAAATCTTTTGTACAACCATGTCAACACCATGTCATTGCTACATGGTTTTGGCTGAAAATGTCTTAGCCAAATTCTTTCCAGTCAAAAATGGTTTTCTTGTAACCGTTTAGTTGGTTGAAAGTGTGACACAACTTTGTGCTTTTACCCTATTATATATATATAGACATATATGTATAAATTAATACAGTTACATATATATTAATATATAATTATGTATATATATACTTAATATTATTATTTATATATTTATACATATGTTTATTGTTCAACAATTAAATGTATTTGATAAACTTTATGAAATAATAATATAATAATATAATATATATCTATCTATATATATATATATATATAAGTTGGAAAAATTTGTAATAATTGCCAAGCACAATTAATTGCACTCTTCTTAAGTGAAGCACATAAATGATAAGGCACATATGAATAAGGTGCATATGTTATACTTGGTGCAACCTTTGGAACATAACAACCCTGGCACATAAAGCACTAAAAGACCAAGTCAACCAATATAAGTGACACATATGAGTTTTATTTGTTGATATGTATACATTTGAATGAGAAGTTAATGTAGTTTTAAAGCCATATGAAATAGTCAACCAAGGCTATTTTATGGGGTGCCAACATATGAATGTCGTGCTAATTTGGTAGAGTATGAAATGCAATAGAAGTCTACAAAATTCAAACAAGTTTGTTAATATCCTCGAGACTTAGTCAAGAGTAAACTTTGCAGCATTATGTGAAGGAATTCAATTTAGGAAACTTGTTTTTGATCTTTCTATTCATTTGACACAGTAATAGAGTTGTGTTGTCCCTTATAACAAGTTGATTCAGCCATTAAAATGGAGAAGATTGTTATGTGTTGCAAACCTGTAAGTTAGTTTGATGAGTTAATGCATGAGGATAGAAAGGTGGCAAAAATATTAACTTGTTTGTAGCCTTCGATTGCTCACAGTTTAATATAAATATAGCTACTCATTTTATCAATTTCTACACTTATAATCAATATGATTATCTTGATGTTATTTTGTTGTGATTTATGTGTTAGTGGGTTGTGAGCTTGCGAGTTGAAAGTTGTTAAATTGCTATTTCATATTTGTGATTATTGTGAGAGTTAGTGAGAAATTAGAAGAGGGAAATCAAGTTGATCTTGAAGGAAGTATCAACCAAGTTTGAGGATTAGAGCTAGGAAGGAGCTTAATCAATTGGAGCATTATGCATGCATGCTAGTTTCTATACCTTTGTCATTTATATTGGAAATGTTAATTAGTTTTTGTTACTATGTTGGAAAATACCATTTTTGAATATGTTATGATGTTGGTATAAGATTGCATGTTTCTTGGTTGTGCATTATGTTGTAGAACCTATCTTATTAGTCATATTTGCATGTATCATATATAAAGGAGTTTGTATGAATATTGTATTTATCCTATACATAGTTTTCATCACTATATGTAGGATGTCTATACTAGACGTATGTAGCATAAAGTAAAAAGTTGCTAGAATCACTTTGGTAGTAAAATCATTTTGATTATGAGATGTTAAGTGGGTTATTCCTATGATTTTTCTGATCCATGGGAAATTGGGTAACCTAGATATAGAGTATGAATGGTCATAAAATCAAATTGAGTTAGGAAGGTGGGTGAATGTGTGACATCCACTCTAAGTTTTGGGTGATGAATACTTTGGCCAAAGTAGTGTAAGTAGCCACTATTTACATTGTCATTTTCACTATGATTTGGGTTTACATAGTAGGAAAGGGATATTCATACACGTAAGTTGTAACCACTATATATGTCAGTTCTAGATATGTAGGATTCAACACCAAGCTCAAAAAAGACTAGTATTATGAGGTTACCAAACTAATCTCTTCATTGAAGGGTAGGGCCATCTTACCAGTTAGGTAGATGTGTCGGGAACCATAGTAAGTTTGTGGTTGGAGGAAAAAATGCTAAAGCGATGCTTCTCCTCAGAAATTGGAAGCCAATAATTGAGGGGAACTACCTGGACCATTTGTACTTTATATATTTTGTAAGCTTCTTTAAGCTATGTATGTAATTTGTATCCATCTCTATGGGAATTGTAAATATGAAATTTCATATGGAAACTATGTATCATCATTCCTTGAATTAATGAAAGGCATTCTTTTGTATGCAATGGGAAAGTTTGAAATATATTTCAAATGTGCATTTATTATTCAAAGGAAAATAAATTTTTTATTTCTCTTGAACTATTCACTTGTGGGTAAAACATAGAAAAAATACTCTATAGAAAAATGGGCATGTTACACAACTATAATTTATCATAGGGTGAAGCCACAATAGTGGTTTACAATTGAAGTGAGGAAGGAAAAATCACAAAAAATGAATGCATGGCAAAAAACTTGATTTTAGGGGTTTGTACGAACCTATTGGTTCGACTAAACCCATTAGGGGTTTGCTAGAACCTGGGTTCAGGTGAACCCTTTTAATGCTTTCTTGCCAAAAATAGCCAAAAAAACCCCTTATTAAAGGGGGGTTCAAATGAACCCTCAGTGAACCCCCTGTTCCTTCTTATTCCTCATCCCAGACACAAAAAACTTGAATTTTGGCACTTGGCTTGGGTTGAGGATAAAAATGGATGAATCTTTACAAACCCGGAATTAGGTAGTCCTTGGAACGAGCTATCCAATGAATATAATTTTAATATGTTTTGGTTTTATTATGTATTTGTCTTTTTAGTTTTATTAAACATAGGTTTTTCATCAAAATGAAGGTCTTTGTTCTCATGTGGAAGAAATAGCAAATTATCAAAAAAATTGAAAAATATGAGTGCACTAGATATTAAAGTCCTTGATCCAAAAAATAAAATAAAATTGATATATATAAAAAGGTTATGCATTATCGGTTGTGCTATGTAATTGTAAGCTGGTTTGACTTCAAAACTTGATTAAAGAAAAATATTCAATATAAAGCTGTCTAACCAAGTGGAAGCACTAGATATCGAGTTACAAATCTAAATTCAAAAGAATTAGAATTTTATCCTTCATGGAAAAAAAAGTTATATTATAATGTATCACTTTTAAAATGTTGTTTTAAAAAAAATCAGTTTTCATGGGAGATGGAAAAAGAAGTGCAATCTGATTCCAAAATTTTGAAACAAATATTTTAAAATCTCTGAGACAAAATGTGAGACTCTAGTTTGCATCATCTTCAAATTCTTCATGGTTTAGCCGCTATAAACCCAAATGTGAAGATTTAGTTTAAAATAATAATTTCAATGTCCGTTGGTTTGGCCATCAAAATTGTAATCACCACTAATGTGGGATCACCCCATATCACAAAACATTAAAGAATTAAGACAAAATAATTAGGAACACAAAGAAAATATATTTGAGTTATAGATTAGTCATGTCATTCTTCCTTTATTTCTTCAAATAAAAAGTTCACAAACTCTCCCCTTTGTGCTAATTCAAAACCCAGTCTCCTTCCTCCCAAAATTTTCAAGCACTTAGCCAAAATGGAAAACCCTCCTACTAGGAAATTCGGCCTTGTATATATATTCTTCTATGTATAATTGTTTCCTAAAAATGACTTTTTGTTTTTCCCTTTTATTTATTTACATCGAAGGTGTATCCTATTTGAAGAAGACAAAGCTAAAATTACCAATCAATGGTTGATTTAAGTTTGCCGACTATTCAACGAATCTCAACTGTTTATCATTTTTTGCTATTTTCTTGAATGTTTTCCATCTTTCTTTTGTTTCTTTCCCTGCCACAATCCATCTACAATGTGAATGGTTTCTGCAAAAGGGAATCCCATTTCACTTAGAAAAGTGTATCAACAAATTTTGGTACCATTTTTACTTTTGGTTTGTCTCATTTTTTCAAAAAAATCTGTTTTGGTAGGGTTTCATAAGATTTTTGTTTTGTTTTCATTCACATTTTTTTCATTTCTAGATGAGAGAAGAATCCGATGTCTCAAACTCCAACGCTTTTTTTCACGTCCTTTCGTTCAAACTTTGTCATATCTTGGCATAAAATGTAGAATATTTAATTTTAAATGACAACTAGCTATAACTCTCACTATCTTCTAATATGATTAATCTTTATGGCTTAAGTGATGGGCATTTAAGAGAAGATAAGATTTAATGTGCCAAGTGCTAAATGGTAGATGTCCTATTTCTTTTACCATAGCTTAAAAAGTATGATTTTTTCAAACCTATATAGAGGGTTTTGTGCAAACCTTGTCATATTTAAGGAGGACTCAAATTATGTATTGCATCATAAATTAGATTGTGTACAACATCTGGAAAAAAAAACCGCTTTTCCTCTAGTATGATATAAATTAAATAGTATAAAGTTGGTGTTAGCTATGGAAAGGTCATATCATTCATAGTTTGTCATAATATATATTAAAAAATGGTAGTTGACTTGTTTGTCGAGTGACTTTGTTAATATAAAAATATTTTTAATATAATATAATAAAATAAGATTACATATAATATAAATATATTATATTAAATACTACTAGTAGGAGAAAGCTAAAGTGTAGACAAAACACACCTATGTATGTAATGTTATATCATAAACACCATCCCCTATTGTACACCCTGGACAAAACGCTCTGATAGGAAACAGGCCGAACGGACAAATCACATGAATGGAAAGACTTGACGTCAGACTAAAAAAAATGATTATATTTTGATTTAAAATTTAACTTATATTTTAGTTAATATAATATTTGATTTATAATTTGTGCAAGGTAAAATTTGACTTTTATATATGTATTTTAAATATAAAATTTGATTTATAAGTTTATTATATGAAATGTGGATTATATTTTAATAATAAAAAATAAATTATAAATAATTTAATTATACTTATGATTATATATTCTATTTTTAAATAAAACTATTAGTAACATAAAATGATTAGAATTTATAATTAATAATTATTATGATTTTATATAGTACAAAAATAGATCAAAATTTATCTTAATTGACTTTCCACACTTCTTGGACAACTGCTAGTTTATTTGTTTTGTAGACAAGAGGAATCAACTTAGCCTCCTATAACGGTCAGTTTGCTAGGTAAACTTTTTAATGTAATCAGTGACATTGTCGATCATGACCTCTTAACTAGGTGCTTTAGCCAATCAAACCAAGGGACTCACAAAAAAATATTTTCCCTTTTAATACACTTTTTAACTCATTAAAAGAAACGAATTTTACTGTCATCTTTGTTATTATTATTTTTTTAAATATTATCTTGAATAAATCGTGACTAGGTCCTCCTCGAATATTGCCAACGAACTGTAGCTAATACTAGTGTAGCACCTATATTGAGTAAAATCTCAAGACATGTACTTAAATCACCCTAATAGAAATGAGATTAATAACCAGGCAGCATCCGATCAAGTCAGTATCCATTTTCCTGTGATCCATTCTTATGTACCCTTTGCTCAGTTTCAAGGACACTTAAAACATCCTCATCAGAAGGCCCTTCTTCTTGCAGATGCGATATCACATCTAGAAAAACTTCAACCAGCTTAAAAGAGCCATCTGGGCCACACGAGATGTTAACTGCAGCAATGTCACCACATACTCCCATCCTTGAAGGTTTATCACCTCCAAGAAAGGAAGAAACACTATAACTATAGACCTGCCCATACTTGAAACGGAGAGCCTGCATGATTTCTGCTTCTAATAACTTGGTTGTAAAAACAAAAAAAATGAATCTGCTTCATCACATGAAGAGCCTTAAGTTCAACATGAAATCTATTTTGAATAGAACATTGTGCTTCTTGCATTTGGCTGCGTACAACTTCTCCGCTAATGCTACTAGGGAACTTAAAAGGCAAGGCCTTCAACTCATCACTTTTAAAATGCATTACTCGCTCTGAAGGCATTATAAAGGTGGAGTGGAGTGAATTTTGCTTCATACATGAAATCTAAAGACAAGGAAAACATACAAAGCTTGGAGAAATAATTCTAAAATTAGATACCCATAGATATATCTTTTAAAAAAGAAAATATATTTTGGTAGTTCTTACAGACTATTTTGGCCTAAAGACTGTCAAAATTCTTCTCATCCTGCTAAACATCATATTTTCACAGTTCATGAGTATTGAGTTCATTTGTCTTATAATATAATTGTATTTAGTTTGTTCACATTAATATTTCAGGTCACATCTTCTGATTCGTCATCTTTTTCCTCTCGTTCTAATGGTAGATCATGAAATGTGATCCAAAATATTAATACAAACAAAATAAACATAATTATTTTCAAAAAAAATTATGTTCATATGATCCCATCGTTACCTCAAGCATGTCCCCAATATTGATAACGAAGGTGCCTGGGATAGGTTGAACAGGAATACATTAAACATGCTTACATATATGTAGTCCCACTATTTCATCATCCTGCAGCAGTACTGTTAAACAAACTCCATCTGAATGAGGAGACAAGCCAAAAACCAGATCTGGTCTTTGGCAGGGTGGATAGTAGTTGCATCTCATTGACAGGCTGATTTCCCATTCATGTTAACGAAACAATCTAATTTTCGGCCAACATTCTCTGACAGAGAGACGCAAAATTGTATTGCAAAGCTTCTGAATTTCAGTAGCATATTGATCCAGGGTCTCTCTGCAAGAATGGGCAGAGCAATCAGCTGTAAAATGAATATGACATAAAGTAGATGGAAAGGAACAGGTTATCATGGCAAGCAAGTAGTTCAATATAAGACAAGATATCATGACAGATTTGAGTGAACTGACTGATAAAAGGAAATTGAAGAGGTACATTTTCCTTACAAATGAATGGGCATTACAGACTTGGTATAACAGAAGAGGGTTATAAAATTGAAATGAAATTGTTATTGATGTCCACTATAATGAAATTGAAAATAAAGTCCACTACAATAAGCCAAGAGAAGGTCTGTCAAAAATCTGTTAAGAAAAAAAGAACTTTTTAACATGAGTTCAACCTTATGGCATTTGATAATTTCCATCAAAATTGGATGAATTTTTTTGAAAAATATGGTATTGAAGGTGAAATTTTCATGTTACACAAGACCAGTTAACTATTTGTCACTTTAAATTTTCCATTGCGCTAGTAGTTTCAAAGTGAAAAGGTAAAGGTAGTTTTTAGGTGACCGAAGTGAACTGTGATTTCCATTATGGGGTGTACTATTACATGACTTCACCACTGGACTAACTCAGGCTGTATTGAGGCCAACTAAAACCCCCTAAATGCGAACTTTGTTTAAGTTTGCCTTTTAAACCGTATAACATAGGAGTTTACATCGATATAAAATAGGTTTGGCATAAGTGGCAGTTAAACTAGGTATCATATATAATTTGCAGTAATCTGATTATAAACATTCTGTGCAATATATTGTACATGATTAAAAGGATTCGCAACCATCTGAATCAACAATCATTTAGGTACCTGAAGTCCGTAGGCTTTGTTGGCCAAAATTTCTTTTTCTATTCTCTTGAGGTAAAATGGCCAAGAACATTCTATCTGCCCAGTCCAGTTTTTGGTCATCTGAGGCTATGAAGGCCTGGCCATAGCCATCACGCTCTTGCACTTCGTACTCGAGCTTTTCTTCTAATGGTAATTGAATGAATTCCCTTCATCCTGTTTAACAGAGACTGAGGAATCCCATGATTCACAGCCTGTCACAGAGACATGCATACCATCTTAGCAAGTAATCAAGTTAGTGCCATTATAATAAAGAGCTTTTAAGTTACTGATATATCACATCACGTAGGCAACAACCACAAGTTACTTTCTATTTTCTCTCTAAAATTTGCCACATACTATGCACTGATATGAATCTTTATCATCACTACTATGTCTTTCTTAAGGAGAGAAATCTCACTTACACCTGGTGTGTGATTAATGAACTTTTCTCTAACTATAAAACAAAATAAGATGTTTTCTTTAAAAATGCCCACAAGATATGACACTGAAACTGCTGTTAGTAGACGGCACTAAAATGGAGTCAAACTAACATATCAACAGAGATAGTTGAATTTCAAGCCTGTTTCAAATTGACAAATCTATTGTTATGTACTGTAGTCCACTTTTTCTCATAACCATCAAGTATATTATATAATTCACAATCAATTTCGTCCTACCCATCTGAAAAAACCCCCATTGTTGGCATGCAATTCCAAGCTCTTCAATTTTCTTTTGCCTGTAGAAATCTGATTCCCCCAAAAACATGTCCATATCAATTATAGGGATATCAAAATGACTAGTAGGACATGCACTTGGGCGCTCTCTCTCTGATCTTATATAGCTTTGAGGAAGGCTGTGAAGGTGCTGAGATGCCAATTCCTGAACAGCAGGAATTGAAAAACTTTTTGAGGTACCCTCAGACGGACCCAATATGATGGCTGAATTAAACATGATGGTTACAAATCTAAATAAACGCTTGCTTGCTTCTACACCCCTGTAAAAAAAATCTATAATGGGCTAGCCTCTAGGAATGTTAGGGATCCTCCCACAGTATTCTTGAATGAAGTGCATCCACATTTTATATTTTATAAAAATGTTTTTAGACATTTGTGCAATGGGTACGCTGAAGAGGTGTGGAAGGTCAATTTGGAGAATAATGGTCATTTTTTTAGGTACATTTGTGCAATATATAAGGTCAATTGGTAGTGCACTTAGCAAATGATGTTGTTTGTGTAATAAAGGTCTCCACGAAGAAATGATAGCTTCAAATCAACTATGCATATATTTGCAAGGATCCAAACACAATTGAAATAAAACCTATGAATCAGGAAAATAATCAGACTCCTTTACCAACAGGCTCATGTTATACCTACAATAGGGAGAGAGGAAACAAAGGGAGGAGTAGATATAGAAAGAGAGAGAGACAAAAGGGGGGGAAGAGAGAGACAGAGAAAGAGGTAAGGAGATAAAGATAGGGATATAGATAGAGAGGGATAAGGAGAAGAATGGAGATGGAGAGGGTGAAGGAGAGGGATATGGAGAGAAAGAGAGAGTGAGAGAGATAAATATAGAATAGATAAATATATAAAGAAGAATGTTTAGGGAAAGAATGAAAGAGGGAGAGATTAAAAGATAAATATAAAGGAAGGAAGTGATGAATACAGAGAAGGAGAGGCAAAGATAAATAGAGGGTTTGAGGTGCATGAGCAAGAGACCCATGTATGCAAGTGGAAGAAGGCTTTGTACAAGCTGAAGTTAGCACCAAGTGCTTGCTACTCACATATATATGAGTACTTGTTGAATTTGGGGTTCACAAATAGTATGGCAAATCCTAATCTTTACCATTTGTTTGATAAATTTGATCTACTAGTTGTGGTCATGTGCATTCATGACCCTATCCTTATAGGTGGTATTGAGAAGCCCATAGCATAGTGCAAGAGGGAGTTAGCCTCTTTTTTTAATATGAATTACCTCCACCTTGTGAACTGTTTTCTGGGTTGAGGTGTGGCAAGGTACAGGTTAGGTATTCCTTGGTCAAGATAAGTACATGACAGAGATTCTAAAGAGATTTTGGATGATGGATTGTAAGGCCATATCTGCTTGCACGGTTATTAACCCAAAGTTGACTATGGATCCAAATTTAGATTTGATGGACTCTTTGGTGTACAGCTAGTTGATAGACTCCCTCATGTATTTGGTGAATACCCAGCATAATATTGCTTTGCAATGGATACATTGAACCAGTTCATGGTTAAGCCAAAGAAAATCCACTAGACTATTGCAAAGCATGTGCTTTGATACTTGAAGGACACACTTCATTATTGGTTGAGGTATGTTGTATATAGAGAGTTAATGCTGCATGGCTTTGTGGATTCATAATAGATAGGTGATGCTAGCGCAAGTGAGAGGACTTCAGGATTTTGTTTCAACTTGGGATAAAGTATGATATCTTGGTTCAACAGTAGGCAAGCAGCAGTAGCACTGAGTTCAGTAGAGGCAGAATCAATGGCAACATCATCTACTAGTTGCGAGGTTATTTATCTTTACAAGAGGATAGCAAAAGTAACCAATTAGAGGTTGAAGCTGACAATTGTATACAGTTAGAGTAGAATCAGGCTATTTGAGAATCCATGTTTCACAATTTCTCTAAGCATATAGGCATTTGATAACTTTCCCTCAGGGACAAAATTCAGTAGGTAGTGGTGGCACTTAAGAATGTACCCTCAAATTCACAGGTTGACATTTTATTATTTTAACAAAGCCCCTGGCCAAGGGGAACTTTTAGATGTTAAGAGAGAAACTTGGATTGGTGGAGAACACTTTCCTCGCAGAGAGGGAATAGTAGAGTTTTCACCTTGAAATGTTTGGCAAGTGTTCTCACAGTGATGGTACAATAGTGAAAGTATCAAACCCAAACCTGTATGCAGCAAAGAGATCAACATGGAGAGGACATAGTTATATAGGAGAATAAGTCCCAACTATGTAGTGAGTCTTCTTTGAGATGAGTGTCCAGTTAACTATGTGAGAATTAACTGATTTGTAGGTGTAACTTAGTGTCATCTACTTTGATTAGATGTTATTAGTTGTTAGACTAGGTTGATAGATTAGTCAGACTAATTGATCGCTCAATCAAAATTGAGTGTCACTCCAATAGTTGTATAATTAATATGATACCTCATCTAGTTTCTCTTAGACTCATAGTACAATTGTCTATTTATGTTTAAAGGGTATTAATTTAGTTTTAATCATGATGCATATAGGGGGGTCTATTTTCTACAATTGCATTCCAATGCGGTCTATTTCTTCTCAGTTTTAATAGAAGATAGATGCAGTATCCAGAGTTCAGATCTGTGAATACTATCAGTCTTCATGTTTATGTGTTTGTAGATTAACATACTCAGATCTTCTATTTTGATTGGAGTTTTTCATTTTAAGCTCTTTGCAGTTAGGACTAGATTTTCTGAGGTGCAGAATCTGCTTGCCGTGGTCTGAAAACAAACAGGTATGTTCCCCCCAAAGCCCCAAGTCCTATGGTTCATCACTCGGATATAGGGGACATGTCCCCATGGAAAACTACTATTTACTCCATGTAACTCCATTGTTGAAGCAAAGTGACATTAAAAGATGCAGATTGTGTCTGGCATTCTGTGTTGGCAATCTGAGAGGTAACAAAGTGCTTGGGTTTTGCATATGTTTGCTAAGGTCCATTTATTTTATTAAGAAATACCTTTTATGTTTTACACTGGAAAGAATATTCTATTCAATTTACAAAATATATCCGCAATATAGCAGGGAGCACCTGCAAGGGTAGGGCTCTTTTTTGGCTGAGAATTCATTCATGACATCAACAAGTAAAGAAAGGCATTTGCTAAGGGAGGAAATGCAGCTATGGGAGGAAATACTCGAGATCAGCTGCATCTAAGTCTTGCTAATGTGCCAGGATGAAACCACACAAAAAGTAGAATACTGTTGCGCCCTCTTTTCCGGTTACCACTACATAATACAATTCTCATGAATTGAGGATGTCGATATAGTTTTGTCTACCTGAAGTATTGGTTCTTTTTTACGGGACAGCAACATTTTGTTTTCCTTTTGGCTAAATTTTTCATACTTTGGTCATTCATTTGGGTCATCTTCATCATTGATCAAAGCAAATTATTGTTCACGCAAATTTATTACCCAAATAATAATCCCAAATCTTTCATGTTATTGTCAGCAGTTCAATAGTAGTTGCAGTGCCAACATTATGCAATATATACCGTTGGGCTTCTTTCACTCTGTTTGTATAGCCCAAAATTGATATATGCCAAAATTGAGTTTCAATTCAACCAATATTTAATGTCAACCAAAAAGAAAAACAATTGATTCCTAGAAAAATCCTTAAAATGATGAAGGAATCAACATTCTAAAGGGATGCATCCCCAGACGTCTAGGTAATGTCCCCAAGGGAGACTTGGAATACACATACCCTTTTCTCAGGAATGGACAGCCTGCTCCATTTGGTGCATAATTTTCAGAAAAAGGTGACTTTTGAAAGAAAACAACGCTAAAGGTCCTTAAAAAGCTAAAAGGGGACGATTGTAGTTGCAAATTCAGCACAGTGTATTTATTTTTCTGAATTTCTGCTGCTTTTAGTTTGTTTAAGTGATTTTAATATCCATGTCCCACTGTCCCAAAAATTTGGAGAATTTTGGGCATCACTGAAATCACTTCCCCACACCCCCAAATCTCCCTGTCCTGGAAACTCAGAGAAACAGAATAACAAATTGGAACAGAACATAGTGAAAATTGAAAAATAAAATTAAAGAGACATAATTCAAAAGTAATGTCAATAAAAAAATTTGTGCGTAGTTAGCAGAAGAAAAGAGGACGATGATTGCTTTCGAGGGCTTTGAATATCTTCACTGCGCCATTAAAGGCAAAGAAGAGGCACAAGATAAAGAATCAGTAGGCAACACCAAGAAAAATGGAAGTTGAAGAAAAAGAAAAACATGTCCAATATGTTGGATTTCAGTATTGACACTAGAAAATTTAGAAGTTGACAATTTAGATAAAGAAGATTAATAAAGGTTGCTATAATGTCACAAAACCCTCTGTGTTCTTAATCTTCAGCAACTGGTTTGTAATTCAAAACCAACAGAGACATCCATAACATCGACAACTATTGCAGTAAGAGACATCCATCATAATATTCTCTGCGACATTACTTGTAGTCCTAAACCTTTGGAAAACCTAAAAGAGAAAAAAATGGATGTTTTGGCTTTTGGTGAAAGGACACACAATCACGAAGAAAAGCATCAGGCATGTCCGGGATTTGGATCCAGCTTTCAATGAACCAGCTTTTCCCCCATGCAGAAGGAAGGAAGAGTGCCTGGTAAAGCTTTGTTGGAAAATGCCCATATTCCAATTATTGCAGTGGCTGGAATGGGAGGAATAGGCAAAACCTATCTTCTTCAGAATGTCTACAATATTAAAAAAGAAAGGTATGAGATCTCTACATGGCTTTCAAAGTTCTATTCAGTTCCAAGTTGCAGTGTGATTTAGCCTCTCGCTTAGGTGGTTTAAGCGCTCAAATTAAGGAGGGTGGAGTGAGTGAAGAGAAAGCAACGGAATTCATTCATGACTTTTCGCGACAAAGAAGATCAGAAGCCAAAATGACATGCAGTTTCCCCATGGCAGATCATCATTTTTTTTTCGAAGAAATTAGCAGGAAAATGGGTTTCGATTCTGCTCTCTGAGCAAAATCCCTCCTAATAGTTTGTTTGGGTTTTGGAAGTCTACCGTATATAAGAGTGATAGAACATATTCAATGTTGTTCGGCGACCAATAAAGGTAAATGGAAAAAACTCAGTGAAAATTAACCGCCCAGATAAATTCAATCGTCTTGCATACAATGTAAGATGATCAGCCGTTCATAGTTAAATTTAGCTTAGTTACTTTCATATAAGGAACGCCTTGAACAAAAATATTAGGAACGTCTTGATATAAAAATCAGTTCAATAATGAAATGAAAAAAAAAATTATGAAGAGCAACTCAAAAGAAAAGCTATGTTTCTACAAAATTAAAAAAGTAATTTTTTAAAAATGTATGAAATGACAGAACATTAAAAATAATAAATATTTATATATGTAGAATAGGAAAAATCCAGGTTAAAGGTATAAAACAATAAAATTAAAATCTTAAAGCTTTAAATCAATAATGAAGCACAATTCAACATAGAAACATAAACATAAAGTAATATTACCTATGTTATAGGTACCTCCATTGTCTTTTTCCATTTTGGTGAATATGCTTGAATGCCCTTATATTTGAGTATGCAATAATAGCTTAATGACAATGATAGCAAAATATTGAAGCTTGTAGTTGTCTTTTTAGCAGCATATACTTGTACATAGACTAGGTAGATTGGAAATGACAATGATAGGTGTCTTTTATAGAAAGCTAAATTGGAATAAAGTGTTGAGATTAAAAGCCAATAAGATATGACAATCAATGGTTAAGAATGAAAGCTGTAGTATGAAATAGGGTTAGGGCTAAAGTAGGGCAAAGATAAGGATGAATGGTCAAGATTGAATTATAAGATAATTCAATCAAGGGTGGAAATTGAATGAGACAAAAAGAGATAAGATTGACATGAGGGAGGTTGGCCAGGTTGTTGGAGGAATTTAAATAATTATAAAATTATTTAATTAGGAGGGAAAGTGAATAATTACATTAAAAAAAAAAAATATTTAATTATAAAGACATGTAATTGGCTGAATTTTTTATTAAATAATGATTAAATTGGAAGAAAATGACAAATTAGAGGACAATTAAATAAATAAAATTTAATTATTGTAAAAGAAAACACTAATGAATAATTAAATAATTGAAATAATTATTTAAGAAGATAATAATTAAATAAATATAATTTAAATTTATTTAATTATAGAGGAAAGAGACATTAGTGATCTAATTATATAAATAAAATTTATTTAATTAATACAAAAAACCTAGAAATGAATTAATTTAATAATTAAAATAATTAATAGAAGAATTATAGAATTAGACAATAATCAAATAATTAAAATTGTTTAAAATAGAGTTCCCAACTATACAATTTTTAGTCTCCAATATAAATATAAAAAATATCTTTCGTTCACAAAAAAACATATCAAAGTCAATAGAAATTTTTCATATTTTTATTTCATTTAGAATATATCAAGAACCTCTTCAAATGAGTAATGCCAACTAAAATAATTGATCTCTTTATCATAGTTAGAACAATA